>CM034355.1:106654278-106898778 GCA_019925275.1 Mytilus edulis | reverse complement strand
CATGAAGATAACGTTTGAACACAATATTGGACAATTGTTTCAGGGTTGTTTTACCAAAACCAACACTTAAGGACAGTATGTCGCCTATTTATAAATCGGATGCACTTTTATTTGAAGAGACATTTGACATATTTGCATTGCCAGAGTACATTGCACCACTTTATTAACCAACTAAGTGCATTATTGCCAAAAGTGACTGTTTATTAAAAATTACATATTTTCTGTAATGGCCCTGTTTTTTCTGTAATGGCCCTGTTTTTCTGTAATGGTCCTGTTTTTTCTGTAATGGCCCTGTTTTTCTGTAATGGCCCTGTATTAATTCCCAGTTGTTTGTCTGTATTAAGCCCTGTTTGGGTTTTTTGATAAAGTTAATAAAACTAAGTTGTAAAGAGTATAATACCTTTTTGTATTTTATTTAATTTAGTAACCAGCAACCAACATTAAAGAACCATATAAGGGGATCACTATTCATCCTGTTTTTTAACACATATCTCTTTCAACTTAATATCTTGGATATTTGGTATATTTAAAGCTTTATAATGGTGAAGTACAAATTATTTTGTTCAAACTAAACTGTCATTAAAAGAGTAAGACGGTACATCAAGTTAGCAGCAACACATACACTTTTGTTCAGTTGGTTAATTAATGTATTAAGAAATGGGTATTTTTATAATGGCCCTGTTATATGTTCTCGGTCAGTAATAATGGCCTCGGATGTCTGTAATAGCCCTCGGCGTTGCCTCGGGCCATTACAGACTTCCTCGACCATTATTACAGACCTTGGACATATAACAGGGCCATTATAAAAACACCCATTCATTAACACCATAATAATGTATTTATTATATCCGTATTTATTATATCACAGCATCAATAATAGGCATATGCATTGGAAATTTTCGAAAAATGAACAATAATTCAAATAGAATAATTAATAATGATTCCTTTAAAAAAACAAAGCAATGTGGTGTTTAGACGTTAGACTTTTAGGAATCAGCAAATTGTAAATCCACTTTATAACTGTTTTAACAATGTGAACTTTTATTTATATTTTTTGTGGTATATTTCTGAACATGATAACAAAGTGGTTGACATTCAAAGTTAAATGGAACTATTTCAGAAAAGAGGCGAAAAATACAAAACGGAAGATCAAAGGTCATAAGTACAATAGAAACAGACAAAACCATATTAAAAAATATACAAGAAGCGATACAAAAGACATACAACAGTCTACAAAACATTATATATAAAAACTTAAAAGTTACCATTACGAACGCAGGAAAAACCGGGGACAAATCTAATTCGGTGAAGTTTCAATCAAGGAAGACAGAACGGAATTGTATTCACGATAATTGGAACGTATCAATGATAATCTTTGAAATAGATATTTCCTAACTGTCAACCAAATTATGATCGATAGTAGCCGTAAAACCTCGGTTTTATGACTTCAATAGCAAAAAAGAAAGAGACCAACAGACAACTTAACGACGTGTAACCCTTGCTGCAATATCTTCATCTTGATCGGAAAGGCACGTTCTCGACTATTGTGTCAACAGGTAGATATTATATACTCCATATTCAGGCAGTCCTGTTATGATGCTTCGTAGAAATGAAAAATTAACATTAGTAAGCCAAAATCATATCTTTTGTCGTTAAGTTTTATTCTCAACAAAACCATATTATCAATGTCATGGTGAAAGTTAAAATATTAGGCAGAATAATCCAAAAACAAATCGATATTAAATCAAGATTACATATGCATGGCTTATAAAAAAGAAAGAAGAAAGATACCAGAGGGTCCTTAAAACTCAGATCCTACTCCTTATTTGGCATCCGTAATGTAGCTCATGTCAGTACAATCACGGTAATAAGTCTAATACAGAAAATCACAATCAGGAAAATTGGATCTGTGAAACGAAAATTCCATAACGTTTAACCAAAGTTTGATGGCATCCGTAAAACTTACGAAAGATGATTTCAACTTTGCTACTTCAAACTTTAGATTAACGGTTGTGAGCAGCAATCATCTATATGAGTAAAAAAATACGGTGCTAATCGATATCTTCATATTTGGAAATACTGAGTCGTGTCGAATATCAAGCTGCATCAAATCTCATATCGATGACATAAAATCTACAACTTACGTATTGGTATGCATATACTGCTGAAAGTATCAGAAATTTGATTATGATAACAATTCTCGTTTTCTAAGAAATATAAGGCAGAACTCTATATTCCTGGAACACGTGGTTTAATATTTCTGATACGGAGCTCCTTGATATTTATATCTTTCTTTGTTTAAATCAAATATTGTAATACTGAACAAACAAAACAAAAATAACAAAAAAAATATAATAGTTTTGGGTCAACGTTTCTAAAACAAACGTATTCTTTTAGAAGATTTCCCACTTATGATTTAGCTATTATTGAATTAGGAAAACTCTTTCAACAGTCATAACAAAACTTTAGTTAACTAAGTTAATTGGCACAAATAATGAGTCAACATTTCAGGGATGCCTTACAATGCAATGTTGACATGGTCGTATTTGTGATAAATAAATTGTAAGACAAGTGACCGGTAGTTGTGACAATAAATAATAATTGGTTTAACTGAAGTATTATATTTTTCATTCGATGTATTCTTGGATTCTTGTAGTATATGATTGAAGCTAAGTTGAAAACAAAAGGTTGATAAGTTCTAAAGAAAAATACAATTTTATATCTAAATTTCAGGCACCGACAGAAAATTCAATTATGAGTCAGCTTTTGTATACAACAACATACAAAAGTTACTGCTTATAATTTTTTCACAACACATTAATTTTACCAGGTTATAATTTAATGTTAAAAGCTTGATATTGTTGAAAAAGGACGTTTGTAGTAATTTGAATATTTTTGTAAAAAGATACCTGCCATTTGATCGAGTGTGCTGTTTATGTGAAAGTCGGGATAGCTACTTGTATTTGCCGCAACTATCCTTGTATTTCATTTCATTTCGTTTAGAGAATTTTAAGTTTTTCTTTTACACAATACTGAATAAATCGGTTTTCAGACTATAGGTACTATTTTACGCGCCTTTTTCATTTGAACGAGATTTCACACACTGAACGTGTTCGACAACTGTATTACATTTATAATGTAATATTATGTATTGTGTACTTCCTAATTCTTTGTTTCTTGTCGTAGATATTAGTAATGAAAAATAAGACGTACGATTCATAATGTATGGACTTTTTCGTTTTTTCGTTTTATTTATTTTGAAAGTATTTTTTTTTTACAAATTAAAACTGTTTGGTGTGTATCTCCTGACATATTAATCTTGCTAATTTATTAATATAGAACAAATGTATTTTAAGTTCGGACGAATATAGCTTGGTAAAACATAACAGTATTTATGAAATGCCCAATTAGATCAATGCGTGTCTATACTGAATTGGTACAATTTACAAGTGTTTCTGTAAAAACGAATCACATAAGATCGTAATGATTGATTACTGTAATTGCTGTAATAGATTAGATATCACATGTTTGAGAACTAAAATAAAAATGTTTGAACAAAGACACATTGTTCTGAGGTCTTCGATATACTGGTTAAGGCATTAAATTTATATTCCTATTGAATTTACCCTCATTTTCAGGTGACAGTACAAATTGTATCCCAATCATTCCGATCGACACCTATTACATGACCTACCTATTACATGCATTGTTTACTTGTTTTCATTCATGCAGAAGACCGTAATTTAACCTATAATTGTTTACTTTTAAAAATTATGATTTGGATGAAGAGTCGTTTCATTGGCACTCATACAACATCTTCCTAATTTATATGACATGTATAAATTTATTTGAAGTGTAATTGTTGCTTTGTATCGAACTGTTGAGTTATGTCCTTTTTAACTAAGTTTTATTGTTAGTTCATAAGTGTACTGATTCACTCTTTCCCTTGTTTGGAAGAGTTGGGCACCTACAAACATGTTAAGCCCCGTCACATTCTGTATGTGTCTCTCCCAATTCATGAGCTTGTATTTCAATCGAAGTCGTTTGTTGATGTATATCATAATTGTTTTTCGTTCAAGTTAAGGTTTAGTACATACATTAGGCCGTCAGTTTTCGCGTCTGAATTGTTTTATAGTTGTTTGTCAATTGGTCTTTGGTAGAGAGTTATCTCACCGGTAATTATACCGATTCTTGTTATTTATATATGAATTTTGACAATACGTTACTCAACTAAAAATCAATCTGTATAATATTTTACATATTATAATCTACCGAGTTAGAATTATTACTAGGTTTGTACTAGCATGAGCAACACGACGGATGCAACATGTTGAGCAGAGTCTGCCTATCATCCTTGACCACCTGATATTACCCCTTAGTTTTTAGTAGAATTCGTGCAACTTAGTCTTTAGTTTTCATTATAATATTTTGTGTACAGTTGTTTTTTTTCGTTTTTTTTTAAACTTTTTAGCCATGGTGTTATCAGTTTATTTTTGAATGTCCCTCTTGTATCGTATGACTGTCTTTTGCAGACTTTTTTTGTGTCTTTTCGGCATTTTTCGTTTAGGCAATGGTGTTCTTTTCTTCATACTATTATTTTTTATTCCATACCGATATATTTTTTTTCTAATTTTAATCAATATTTTGTAATAAAGTAGCATGCTGACAAAAACCTTATAAACCATCAAGTTTACGTTAATTATTACAATAATGTGAAGCATTTAAAAGATCACTGCCAATATTTTTGTATCAAATATTCAAAACAATTGCATTGCATGTAAAGTACAACATTCGAAACGGAGCCTATCGATATTTGTTGAAACCTGCTAATTACTGCAATAGATTTACACAAATCTTGTATTTAAAACAAACTTCAATTTTTCCAGGAGGAAAACAGTCAAATGTTGTTCCTATAGATAAAGTTAAATTCACATTGGAAATTTTCGTGTACTTGATTTCCCATCAGAACTAATCTGAACTTTGAAATTACCGTATTGTTTTTTTCCTACGGGAACTTCTCAAATTATCATTGAAAATTTACTTTTATTCAGCTGTAGTGAGAAGAATGACAACAGTGACAAGCTGAAATTCATCTAACACTTGGCCAACAAATATTTGTATTATCTTGTAAAGCAATAAAGTCAGATTTGCCAATTCTGAAACGGCAAATTTGTCCAGCACAGTGATATATAATTCATTTATATTAATATAAAGTTACAAAAATATGAGATAAAAATAAGTTATATTTTGTATTAATTTACGGGTAATGTGATAGTTTTGTAAATATGGATAAAACATGTAGGAATAGAATGATAATTCTTTTTGAAAGATATTTTCCAACCACTAGTACAAAAGAGTGACGAAAGATACCAGAGGGACAGTCAAATAAACTGACAACGCCATTGCTAAAAATGAAAAAGACAAACAGACAAATAATAGCACACATGACACAACTTAGAAAACCAAAGAATAAGCAACACCAAATACTAGGGGCGATCTCACATGCTCCGGAAGGGTAAGCAGATCCTGCTTCACATGTGAGACCCGTCGTGTTGCTCATGTTATAACAACCCGGGAAATAGTCTAATTCGGTATGTCACATTCATGAAAGGAGAGGGGATTGTAGTTACGACGTAAGGAACATATTCGATATCATCTGTGAAACGGTAATTCCATAACGGTCAACCAACTCGTGATGCCGTCCGTAAAATGTGCGAAGGGGTGATTTCAACTTCACCATTTGGAACTCTTGGTTTAATAGCTTCCTTGTGAGCAGCAAACTTCTATCTAGAAAATCATGATAGGAAATACAAGCACAGGAATATCGTATCAATTTGGAGATATACAATGTATTCCCCATATGCAGGTGCTGCTGGAAGGTTGCTACTTAGAAATAGAAAGTTCACAATTGGAAAGATGAAATCAACTCTTTAGTCGTAAAGTTTTGTTTTTACGTGGTAAAACAAAATCTATAAACATGTTCAAGTACACGTCCACGTCCACGTCCACTTGGATTATTATCCATTTGATGAGTTTAGCCTTTTTCAACTGATTTTTATAGTTCGTTCTTATGTTGTACTGTTATACCACTGTCCCCGGTTAGGGGGATCCCGCCAACATGTTTAACCCCGCCACACTTTGTATGTATGATCCTGTCCCAAGTCGGGAGCCTGTAATTCAGTGGTTGTCATTTGTTTATGTCTTTTTTACATTGACATTTATAGCTGACTATCCGGTAAGTTTATTCAAGGGCTAGCAATTTATCTATGCTTGGTGTTCTACTAGTAATAGAAAACTTTTATCGGTATTCATAAGTATCTTTCGTCTGTATTCTTTTCCCAGACGATTTGATCCTCTTATATATTAATGCATAGTAATGTCTCATCTTCCCTATATATATTAATTCATAGTGATGTCTGACCTGGTCTGACTTGACAAGGACTTTCATCAATAAATATGGGTAATCTTATAAACAAAAACTATACGCTACGATGCATAATCATTGACTGTTTGGCTTGTTATAATGACAAGAATCAAGAACAGCTTTCAAGTATACTACTGAACTCTTAGAATTCGAATAAATGTTCTAATGCAATCTTACAAGTATAAATGGAAAAGGTATTTGCATTTAGTAAAGAGTAAAACATGTAATTTGTATTCCAATCGGATACCAATAAAATAAATTAGTGTCAGCCAAGTGCCAATAAAATTATTTAAATATTTAAGTGAATGTTTTTCGCTTTATTAAACATTGTGAAGTACAGCCTAACGGCACCCATTTTGTATGACCTACTGTAGTAATGACAAATAAATTTGATCATAGATTCTTATTTGCATTGTCTGGATTCCAAGGGAAAAGAAAAACTTAGATTATGTTTAATAAGACTTTAAATTTCTACAAATCGAATGAAGAAAGAATAATTTAGACCTTTTAAGTACAATTCTGGAGAGAAAAAAAATAATCAAAGATCACATATCTGATAATTTTTCCCCCCTTTTAGACTATATAAGAAATTTAAAAGGAAAGGAAATGATAAGATGTAATTTTCATTCAATATCAAATACTAATGAATAAATAAAACTAAGAAATCATTAGGTTAAATTGCTTTTTCTAACTGATCATACTAGATGAAGATGAACAAATACACATAAGATTGGTTGTTTGTAAACAATTTTTTTCTTGATTTTAAAATACCTACATCAGGAATGCCCATAGCTAACTATATGAAGCTAGTTGTGACTGTTATTCCCGAACGAAAACTAGTCAGGTTTACAGTTCTACCAATGTCGATTGATAAACTTTATGTTTGAGTAGTTTAACCTTAAATTTGAACGACAAACTTGTAGGCTGGAACTCAAACAGACATAGATGACCATTTAATTGAAAACTTTTTTCGACAGATTAAGTAAATAGAAAGAAAGGATTGATATTGGTGGAGCGGCGAAGAGGACAATTTTAGAAATTTAAATACCTAAATACCTCATGGAATTTTAATGTCTTGAATTGTCTTTCGATTATCCAGCTTCAGAAAAATGTTTCTCGTTAATATCAAATCTGGTACAAATGACGCTAAAATCAGCCTTAATTGACGTTACACAACTTACAACGAATATCCCACTGCTGATTCGGTAGACAAATCTCATAACTTACCCCTTTTAAAAATAATTTGTGAACGAAATTTGCAAATACAGTTACTCTTAAACTTCATAAACTATAAAAGCAGTTTTAAAGAAGTGCTATATGTGGTGTAGTATACAGCTGAAAATAGATAACAATAATGCGAATAAATCATCGTTTTTGACGTGGTACTATTTGCACGTGCAATATAGATGTGTTTTAAAGGTACAACAGGAAAGCAGCCGTATTATACTTCAATCAACCCGATTTACTTTTTGAAGTTAATGCGTAAGAAGATAAATATTTGGCTAAATATCTGCTTTTTATCCCGAATTCAAATCCGGATATTTGTCACACATTAACCGAAGCTGGTGTGGTTTCTAGTTATATGTCCTTATTAGGCCATTTAGCGAAGACCATGTGTAATCATTATTAAGCTTATTTTTTTGTTCATTTTATAGTCTTATAAATTGTTTATGTTGTTGAGTATTGATGTTTATTGTTTTAATATGTTGAAAGATATTTAGGTAATTTAAACTCGTTAACTAAGCGACTTTGTCAACATTCGCCACTCAATTATATGGTGATGCCAATACGACAAAAATAAACATTTGCGTGATTCCTTAGATTGAAATATTACAATACATTTAAAAAATGCATGACGATAATTTTAAAAAGAACAATAATATTTAGCATGTTAATGACGACATCAACCACATATTTCCGGAATGTTGAATATTCTTGTAGTATGCTAATTTTCAGATATTTATAGCTAAATAATAAACAAAGTGTTAGCATTACCAAAGTAAATTTGTATTTGTATGCGAGGGTACTGCTTTTATCAATTTAATTTGTTCTATTTTTTAACAATAGGATAACGAAATAATGGTAATGATAAAGAGTTGTTCCCTGTAGTAGTTTATGGAACAGTTTTAGTTGTATAAAAAATCTCATCATATATACCATCATTGAAATTATATATTTACGCCAGACGCGCGTTTCATCTACAGAGGAATCATCAGTGACACTCGAATCAAAAAAGTTAAAACAACCTTTAAATCACTTTAAATTCTGATTAACAACATTTACTGATACTATTAAAAAGAAATATGTTCCGTTTCATCCTTGCTATTACTTTTCTCTATCATATATAACAATCACATGTCCCGTGTTCACCTTTTGACTTTTCCCACTACCGTTTAAGGCATTTATAATTATAGATAAGTAGCTCGTAAACTACAATAAAGGAAACATTTATAAATCATGCAGAAGAATATGAAGACAGCTGCTACTTATTAATGGCATTGACCTTTAACATGCTCAGTTTACGTTAATGTTGATTTCTCAGGTTCTTCGTAAGATATGCCAACTCTTTCTCTATTATTAATTTGCGATGTTTTAAAGCTAATCAAGTTCTAGAATGACATCTTATAATGGTTTAATGGCTCATCATTTCTATTAAAATTGTATATATAAATTAAAATACCCTTTTGTTACGAACATCAACTGAGTTGGTGTGGCCTTGTAGTTAAACTGTTGTGTTTATAGAAACAATACATATTACAAACAGTTATTTTGAAGAGGGTTTATAACAAGAAAAACTTACAGATATTTATTAATAAGATATTCAAACAAAATTTTGATCTACAATTGTAAATTGTCATAAATATATATAATAAATAATAAAAAAAAGAAACTGAAAATTACATGTCGTTTATATTTCACTAAAAAACATGTATTAGTATTCTTTTCTTTTAACATTTATCACTAGGTTATTTTTTCCTATTATTTTTTTTTCTATGAATTCCTACCCAATCCTCTTTAATCTACAAATAAAGGTACAGACATTAAAAAGACAGGAAATAAATCTGCTAAAAATGACTAATCATTGGATTTGTTCTGCATTGGTATAATAGTTATTTTATATTCTGGTGGGTTGGAAATAATTGTCTTTTATAATAAGGTTAGAGTAGACGGCTCTTATCAAAATAAAGTTATACTAAAAAGAATTTTAATTAAAAATGTAAAAGAAAAACGAAACAATACAAATAAGAAAAGAAAAGAAAAGACTGAAATTATAACTTGATTTTTTATTTATATTTGTTCCTGTTTATTCTATTAATCAGATAGCTGTTCAACTGTCAGACCGAAGCAGTGTTACTGGAATGAACAACCATAATCTTACCTTTTTGAGCATTTGATTTTGCACTTTAATAAGAGTCTTTACGTTTGAAAGTTCATGGGAGTTAGGCATTTTTGTCATTTTTTTCTTCTTCAATAAACATGATAAAGGAAAGGGGATAACTTAACACAGTAAGGTTTACGGTCTGTCTTTAAAATCTCTGTTGTATGTATAACTTTTATTCACACAGGATGATATACGGTGCAGGAAATGCTTAACCTTCCGGAGCACCTGATTTTACTCCCGGTTTTTAGTGGAGTTCGTGTTGTTTCTTAATTATTATTTCTAACTGTTGATGTAAGTGTCCTTTGGTTTTGTGAGTCTTTGTTTACTCCTTGGTTTTGTGAGTCTTTGTTTACTCCTTGGTTTTGATTGTTATTATCTAGTTGAAATTAAACGAAAACTATGGAATTCTTAATGAGAGGGTATAAATGGTCTAATTTTTATATTTGAACTGTTTACTACTGTTTATGGGTTTTACGTCTTAGAGCTTGCATTATATGGTTTGTTCCCCAATTTTTAGTTCTATGGATTATTTATTCATGAAATGTCTCCAAATTTTTCAAAAAATAAATTCTACGACAAACTTTTCATGTTGTTTTAATAAATTCATGAATTACCAAAAAAGTCTTTTTGTTGGGCTTGTTATACAAATATATCATGTTTAAAAAGGGCATTTAAATATAATATTATTGTTTAATTCCAGCGAATGGTCCATGTTTCCATATCAAGTAAAAGTCTAGAGCTCTTTAGACGTCACGTAATTTTTAGAACTGTAATACGACTATAATTTATTATATTCAAACATGAGCAGCTTAATCTTTCATTTTGTACATTTTGTAAGACTTATACGTGTTATATTGTCTATTATCTTTTAGTCATTGAGCAATATGTATCTTATAAGTTTTTGAAAATGTTTCTGATGTCTTCTTATTGTGTATAATTCAAACACGTCTCTTTTTTGTATATTGCATTTTACCTAAATCAATTTGTCAAGTTATTATGCAATGATGTCATACGAAAGACAACACCACAATTGATTTAATTATCAGAGAAATATATGTCTATAATCATTATCGTATTAACTGTGAAACAAAACAATCCCACAAACCAGAATGGATGAAACTTAATTAGAAAAAAATATTGTGATATATTGATCAATAACAGATAAGACAACCAATTCTACATAGACGAAAACAAAGCCCATCCATAATAGAACTAGATAACTTAGCATTATTATCCACATTTCTGCTTGGAAATTGTCAAAAACATGCAATCTGTACGTTTTTGGATAAACAGGAACAAACGGTATTGATTTCGTTATCATTTATTTCTAAAAGAGGGACGAAAGATACCAAATGGACAGTCAAACTCATAAATCTAAAACAAACTGACAACGCCATGCCTAAAAATGAAAAAGACAAACAGAAAAACAATAGTAAACATGACACAACATAGAAAACTAAAAAATAAACAACACGAACTCCACCAAAAACTAGGGGTGATCTCAGGTGCTCCGGAAGGGTAAGCAGATCCTGCTCCACATGTGGCACCCGTCGTGTTGCTTATGTGATTACAAAATTTTAATCCGGTAAATAGTCTTATTCGGTAGGTCACATTCATGAAAGGGAAGGGAATTGTAGTTACGACGTAAGGAACATATCCGATATCATTTGTGAAACGGTTATTCCATAACGGTCAACCAACTCGTGATGGCGTCCGTAAAATTTACGAAGGGGTGATTTCAACTTCACCATTTGGAACTCTTGGTTTAATAGCTTCCTTGTGAGCAGCATCCCTCTCTCAAGAAAATCATGATAGGAAATGCAAGCACGGGAATATCGTATCAATTGGGAGATATATACCCCGTATGTAGGTGCTGCTGGAATGTTGCTACTTAGAAATGGAAAGTTCACAATTGGAAAGCTGAAATCATCTCTTTTGTCGTAAAGTTTTGTTTTCAACCGACCCTCATTGTCAATTTCTAGATGTAAGTCAAGATATGAAGCCGACTTAACTGTATCTGTAGTATCCTTTATCTCTAGTTCGATGGGATAGATGCGTTCCACATAGTCACCAAATTTTGAATTGTTTAGTGAAAGAACATCATCTATATAGCGGAAAGTAGAGTTAAAGGATATTGCTAACTTCTTATCTTTCTTCCTAAGAAGTTCCTGCATGAAGTCAGTCTCATAATAATAAAGAAACAAGTCGGCAAGTAGAGGGGCACAGTTTGTTCCCATTGGAATACCGACAGTCTGTTGAAAAACACGTCCTCCCAACGTAACAAATATGTTGTCAATCAAGAAATCAAGCATCTTGATAATATCAGTTTCAGAGAATTTTTTGTTGGAATCAGAGTGATTCTTTACAAAGTAGAATTTATCCCTCCCTAAGACAAGGTACTTGTATCTAAAACGATATGTATTTTTAAATAATTTTATCAGATTTTATAACGATAATGGTGTTTAAAAATTTAAACTCCGTACATTTTGACAAAACATTAGAGAAATAGAACAATTTATCAAAAAAAGTGACATTGACTTGTTTTATTAAGGTAGCACTACAGTCTAAAAATGATATTTTGAAGATATTTTTTTTTATCACGTTATTTTGAAGTAAGTATTATTCTGCACAGTTTGTAAAAATCCCAAAGTCATTGTCATATCACAACCGGGAGTAAATTGATAATGAACTTATGTAAATAAAAGCACATGGTAATTAATCTAAATATATAGGCTTTTGGGAGGGGCTAATATGTCAATCATCTGTTGATACCAGTGTCCAGCTGTTAATCTCTGACCGCAAGATAAATATTGTAGTCTTATCTCATTGTTTATATAAGATGGAAGTGAACAGATAAAAGGAAAAAATCAAAAGGAAAAAATTAACCAAAAATGAAATAAAAAATACTATGGAAAGTTTCTTTTTTACGCCTCTGACTGCCTGTATACATTTCTTCTCTTTGGTTTTCTTCATTTAAATACAGTTGTATGAATTTTACCTAATTTTCAGTTTATGTGTAATTTTTTCAGTTCCATTAAATTAAAAAAATCCTGTGGGAATCGGGAAAGTGTATTTTCAAGTAGAGGGTGGGCTTGATCTTTTTATGAACAAGTTTTTTTTGTTCTAGCTAATTTCAGACATAGTTTATTTCTTTTTTAAAAGAGGGACGAAAGATACCAAAGGGACAGTCAAACTCATAAATCTAAAACAAGCTGACAACGCCATGGCTAAAAATGAAAAAGACAAACATAAAAACAATAGTACACATGACACAACATAGAAAACTAAAGAATAAACAACACGAACAAATGAAAATAATTCTTTATGTATAGACAATAATGATGTTTAACATTGAGTTATATGCAGCTGGTCAATCATGTTATTCTCTTATTTTAGACTGTCTGGAAAGAGGCGGAGCTTTGTCTATATTTAATTACTACATCACATATATTGGTAAAATCTGTGACGTCAAACTCCCGCCAAATGCCAAGTTAGTGTTGGACAGTTCACATATAATGCAAATTTTACAGCATTAGAGCAGTAAAGACACAAAGTGTGTGGTTCTATTGATAAAATAATGATGTCAGAATACTCCTGTGGTGTTTTCGGTGGAATTGTTGTACTTATATTGACTTTATAGGGGTTTAAGGGGGAAATTCAGTTTTTAGGTCGTCCCTGTGGCTTGACTTTGATATATATGATTAAAGGGTGTATTTTCTACAATACCATGTCCCAGTTTTTGGATAATTTGTTTCTAAATGAAGTTAAAGGTCTCCAAAGATGAAAGGTGAAATGAGGTTTGGCACCCAGCAGTTAAATCATTATATCTTCTTACTGGAGGAATATATAAAAAATCTAAGACATGGTTTTGTAGATTTTGTATGGTTGATTAAAGGGATGAAAACAAATATTTACTACCATTTGACATGAATGAGCCATTTTCATCCAAGTTGGAAGACCCCTTTTTGGGCAACTAATGAGCTATATTTTGAGATTAATCAAACAAAAAATAATTCGGCTATTAATTACGTTTCATTTATTAAATATAAATATAAAGGGTCCTCGGTGGCCGAGTGGTCTAAGTAGTTACTACTGTATTTACTAGCCAGTCAGCACTGATGTTGTGAGTTCGAACCCAGCTTGTGCTGGTGCACTCGACTCTAATCTTTATTGACAAGGATTATCAGTTTTCCTATCGAAGATCGGTGGTTTCATCCGGGCACTCCGGCTTCCTTCACCAATAAAAACTAGCCGCCACAAAATAGTCTAAATAAAGGCAACAGTAGTATACCGCTGTTCAAACTCATAAATCCATGGACAAAAAACAAAATCGGGGTAACAAACTAAAACTGACGGAAACGCATAAATATAAGAGGAGAACAACGACACAACACTACAATGTCACTAACACACACAGAAACGGACCAAGCATCAGACAAAATCCCACGAGAATAACAAATATAACATCAAAACCAAATACATGAATTTGGGATAGACAAGTACCGTGACACGTCTTATCGCAATGTCAATTTACACTCAAAAATAAGAGAAAACAAACGACGCAACGTTAAATGTGGTGCTTAAAAGTGGCGTTAAACACCATAAATCAATAAATCAATTGCCAAAATTTTGGACATAAAATGAATAAGAAATTGTATGTTGCACAAAGTTGAAAGATATTTCATTACGATCTGTTCAATATCTAGGAAGAAAAACAGGTGTTATGTAACGTCCACGGTAACACACGTTCGTTCATAGTTACTTTCGTTATATTCAGCTTTTTTATGAATAACTAACAAGTAGTTAGTGTTTTTCGTATTTGTTTGTGAACGACTATTTTCTTTTTATTACTTTGTTAATCATATATTTCTAACTCTTGCTTTGCGGACCGCGATTTTTTTGGTAATACAGCCCTTGGATGGTGTAAACTTCCCCAAAAAACGTGTATGGTGTAATGGTGTATGGCATATGGTGCAATGGTGTAAGGTGTATGGTGCTATGGTGTATGGTGTAAGGGGAATGGTGTAATGGTGTACGAGGAATGGTGTGATTGTGTAACGTGCGATCGGGAATGGTGTGAATGAACGGTGTACAACATTTGATTGGTTGAAAACGAAGTTCTTTTTTTTTAATTTTTCAGATTGTAAACATAAATAATAAAAATAATCTTAATATTTGAAATTTAATTGCATTATGGGTAATTTCGGATGATGTAGATAGAATGGGGAATGGTGTATGGTGTAATAAATAAGGTGTATGGTGCAAAGGTGTAACGTGTATGGTGTAATGGTACAAGTGTATGGTGTAATGGTGTATGGTGTATGGTGTAATGGTGTATGGTGTTAGTGGGAAGTTTACACCATCCAAAAACTGTAATTCATCATTTGATCTTTTAATTTTAATTCAAATCTCTATTGACGACTTTAAATGAGAATACGACGAGAATACAACGAATAAAGTGATTTCATCTTTCTAATTGTTAGCAACATATTCTCAGCAGTAATCGTTTGGCGTTTATACATCCCAATATATATGTTACGGTCGTGTGCATATCCTACTACTATAACAGTACTACTGTCACTATTATACTATACTATATTATACGTGTTTCTGGTTTCTCGTTTTTTATATAGATTAGACCGTTTGTTTTCCCGTTTAAATGGTTTTACACTAGTAATTTTGGGCCCTTTATAGCTTGTTGTTCGGTGTGAGCCAGGGCTCCGTGTTAAGGCCGTACATTGACCTATAATGGTTTACTTTTATAAATTGTTATTTGGATGGAGAGTTGTCTCATGAGCACTCATACCCCATCTTCCTATATCTATTTTCTGTCACTAACACGAATTGGTCAATCGTTACGTATCAGTTTTGAATACATCAGCACCATGTTTTCGAAATCGTTGATCTTAGGAAACTAGCATCAGTAAAGTTTTCTAATCTACAATTTTAACGATAATGTCTTAGTCACAATTGTCAAGTTTGGGATGTCATGTTGAGTGTAAATTCGCACGGCTGTTGATTCATGCATAACATAAGACACTTAACCTGTAAACACACCCATTTTTTTTTAACAGTTCATGCAATTCCCTTACATTCATTCTATCACCTTGACTTATCTGTTCTTTCCAGATTAACGTGAATTAATCATCAATAAACTACTGTACTGTCGCCTCAGATATGGTCATAAGGTTTCCAGTAAGTACACATCTTTAGGTTAAAATCGAACTCTTGAAGTATAAACTAAAGGTCAAATGATTTTTGTCTGAAAAGTATCGATCTTAAAGTAAAAAGCCTTTCTCGTAAAAAGTCAATCTCATTGTCATAAACCTTCTCTATAAGTATAAATCTTATGAACAACACGTGTCGTATCGAAGTATTACATTTGACAGCAACAAAACCCTTATGGATCATATCGTTGTTATCGGATTTGAATCATATGATTCCCATGTATGACTCATTTTATAGCTTTCTAAACGATATGTGTTTTATTCATTGTAGGATTAGAATACATTATTTCTATTTATAAAATCTTTCTTTAATGAAATGTAAGAAGAAAGGTTGACCAAAAAATCAGTTCGAAAACAGAAAAATCCTTCAACATAATGTAATACAGCAATAATAATACAAATGTGTAGATTGTTTATGGCTATTTAGTGTGTTTTGTACAAAAAGTATTCAATTTTGATATATCTAAAAAATTAACTTTTTTGACCTTCTTATATGGTTATGAGATTTTTAAAATACACTTAATTATGCCCTTTTCTTTAAACGTATTATAAGAAAAGAATGTAAATGTATATGTCAGAGTTTTTCATTTTATACATTTAGACTCCTATAAATATCTGACCATTATCATAACTGTCATTTCACTAATGGAACTATAAGACAATATCACGATGAATGTCAAGGAATATATTTTAGAACTAAATGATATTATATGCAGTCGTGTTAAAACCTGTTTCTCATCCATTCAATTAGGTACGAAGTTAATACGTTTCTTATAGGCTTTTGTGTCACGCTGCCCAACAATATACATAACAAAACTGTATCACTTTTATAAGCAAATCGAATAAATTTTTCATAAGGAGTGACGCTTATATACATGTTCTGTTGATATTAGGAATCTTGTCATAAAAAGAAATGCTATAAACGAAAGTCATTTCGGTTGCTCATCATGTGTATTCAAATTGTATCTATTTATCAAAATACCCTTTTTTTAACGAAAACAGAAACAATACATTTTACAAACAGTTATTTTGAAGAATGTTTATAACAGGAAAAAGTTACAGATGTTAATTAATAAAATGTTCAAAAAAAATATTGTAATTTGAGTTACAATTGTAGATGGTCATAAACATACATCAGACATTTTGGGGCCCCTATAGCTTGCTGTTCGGTGTGAGCCAAGGTTCCAAGTTGAAGACCGTACATTGACCTATACTGGTTTACTTTTATTAATTGTTATTAGGATGGAGAGTTGTCTCATTGGCACTCACACCACATATTCCTATATCTATAATTAATTATAATAAAAAAACAACTGAAAATAACATGTCATTTGTATTTCAATAAAAAAAACATGTATTAGTATTATTCTCTTTTAACATTTATCACTAGGTTATTTTTTCCTATTATTTTTTTTCTATGAATTCCTACCAGACCCTCTTTAATCTACAAATAAAGGTACAGACATTAAAAAGGCAGGAAATAAATCTGCAATAAATGACTTATCATTGGATTTGTTCTGCATTGGTCATGTTGGTATAATAGTTATTTTATATTCTGGTGGGTTGGAAATAATTGTCTTTTATAATAAGGTTAGAGTAGACGGCTCTTATCAAAATAAAGTTATACTAAAAAGAATTTAATTAAAAATGTAAAAGAAAAACGAAACAATACAAATAAGAAAAGAAAAGAAAAGATTTGATTTTTTTTTTTCATTTTTATTTGTTCCTGTTTATTCTATTATTCAGATAGCTGTTCAACTGTCGGACCAAAGCAGTGTTACTAGAAGAACACATATACTTTTGAGCATTTGATTTTACACTGTAATAAGAGTCTTTACGTTTTGAAATTTCATGGTAGTTTAGGTACTTTTGTCATTTGTTTCCTTCAATAAACATGATAAAGGAAAGGGGATAACTTGACACAGTAAGGTTTACGGGTCTGTCTTTAAAATCTTTGTTGTATTTATTACTTTATTGACACAGGCTGATATCTAGTTGAAATTAATAAAAAAATATGTAACTCTTAAAAGAGAGGGTATAAATGGTCAAATTTCTATATTTGAACTGTTAACTACTGTTCATGGGCTTTGCGTCTTATAGCTAGTTTTATATGGTTTGTTCCGCAATTTTTAGTTATATGTATTATTTATTCATGAAATGACTCCAAATTTGTCAATAAAAAAATTTCACGACAGACTTATTAAGTTTTCTTATAAATCCAGAATTACCAAAATATGTGTGCGCTTTTTGTTGGGCTTGTTACACAAATATATCATGTTTACAAGGGGTATTTAAATATAATATAATTGTTTAATTCCAGCGAATGGTCCATGTTTTCATATCAAGGAAAAGTCTAGAGCTCTTTAGACGTCACGTAATTTTTAGAACTGGAATAAGACATGAGCAGCTTAATCTTTCATTTTCTACATTTTGTAAGACTTATATGTGTTATATTGTCTTTTATCTTTTGGTCATTGAGTAAAGTATCTTATAATGTTTTTGAAAATGTTTCTTATATTTTTTTATTGTGTGTAATTCAAACACGTCTCTTTTTTTGTACGCTGCATTTTACCTAAATCAATTTATCAAGTTATTATGCAATGCTGTCATACTATAGACAACACCACAGTTGATTTCATTATCAGAGAAATATATGTCTATAATCATTATCGTATTAACTGTGAAACAAAACAATCCCATAAACCAGAATGGGTGAAACTTAATTAGAAAAAAATATTGTGATATATTGATCTTTGATCTTCTATGTAATGCAACAATAACAGATAAGACAACTAAATCTACATAGACGAAAACAAAGCCCATCCATTATAGAACAGATAACTTAGCATTATTATCCGCATTTCTGCATGGAAATTGTCAAAAAATGCAATCTGTAATTTTTGGATAAACAGGAACAAACAGTATTGTTTTCGTTATCGGTTATTTCTGAAACGATAATTATTTTCAAAACAATTTTATAACATTTTATAACGATAGTGGTATTTATAAATTTTAGCTCCGTTACTTTTTGACAAAAAATAGAGAAAAAGAACAGTTTTCAAAAATTAACTTCAGAAAAAAATCATTGAATATTTCGGCGATTCATTACGTTTCATTTATCAAATATAAATATAAAGGGGCATTTGTGGTCGAGTGGTCTAAGTAGTTACTATTATAATCACTAGCCATTCAACACTGAGGTTGTGAGTTCGACCCCCGCTTGTGTGGGTGTACCCGACTCTAATCTTAATTGACGAGGATTGTCAGTTTTCCTATCGAAGGTCGGTGGTTTTCTCTGGACACTCCGGCTTCCTTCACCAATAAAAACTAGCTGCCACCAAATAGCCTAAATGTGGTGCTTAAAAGTGGCGTTAAACACCATAAATCAATAAATCATTAAATATAAATCAATTCCAAAATTTTTGACATAAAATGAATAAAAAATTGCATGTTGTAAAAGGTTGCAAAATATTTCATTACGATCAGTTTAATATCTAGGAAGTAAAACAAGTTTAATTTCACGTCCACAGTAACAGACGTTCATAGTTTCTTTCGTTATTTTCAGCTTTTTTATGAATTACTAACTAGTAATTTTCTTTTTTCGTATTTGTTTGTGAACGACAATTTTCTTTGTATAACTTTGGGATCATATATTTCTAAGTCTCGTTTTGCGGACCGCAAATGTTTTGGTTATAACTTATTTGATTTTTTTAAATTCGAACGTCTATGACAAGTTTTGTTGTAACGAAACACGCGTCAGGCGTGCACAAATAAAAACCTAGTATCTTTGATTTAGTTTTAATTTTTCTATTTCATATTAGGATCTGCTCCAAAGTTTGAGACGTATTGACGACTTAAACGAAAATACGACAAACAATGTGATTTCAACTTTCTAATTGTTAGCATCATATTCCCAGCAGTAATCGTTTGGCGTTTCCAATCAATTTGTTACGGTCGTGTTCATATCCAAAACTGAAAAACAAGGTTGTGTTTATTGTACTTAATTTGTACAATAGAGCCACTGCATCGATTTATTGTCACTATCACGAATTGAACAACCGATACGTATCCGTTTCTGAATACATTAGCACCATGTTTTCGAAATGTTGATCTTTAGATACCAGTATCAGTAAAGTTTTCTAATCTACAATTTTAACGATAATGTCTTATTCACATTGTAATGATTAAGATGTCATGTTGAGTGTAAATTCGCAAGACGGTTGATTCATGCATATTAGAAGACACTTATCCTGTTAACATACCCGTTCTCTTTTCGTTTAGAATTCATGCAATTTCCTCGCATTCTTTCTATCATCTTGACTTATCTGTACTTTCAAGATTGACGAGAATTTATCATCAATAAACCACTCTACTGTCGCCTGAGTATATGGTCATAAAGCTTTCCCGTTTATTACCACTCTTTCGGTTAAAATCTAACTCTTGAAGTATAAAACTAAAGGTCAAATGATTTTTCTGTAAAAAACCAATCCTAAAGTAAAAAGCCTTTCTCGTAAAGAGTCAATATCATTGTTATAAACCTTCTCCATAAGTATCAATCTTATGATCAACAAGTTTCGTATCGAAGTATTTTACGTGACAGCAACAAAACCCTTATGAATGATGTTTACTTCCCTGTTCTGTTGCAGACTGTAGCTAAGTGCAAGATCATAATCATCATGAAAATTAATTTACTCAAATAAACTTAAGAGTTGAATGTCGACAAAGATAAATTTGTTAGAAACCCAAGAGCAATTTGTTTTCTTAAAAATCCTCTGCTATGTCAATATAAATTTTAATAAAATATTTCAATTTGTTTTGCATTTTATATCGAACAGATTTTTGAATACTAGTTGGAAAGCCAAGTATATGACATACAAATTTAAACATACAGGTCATAATGTTGAAGGTTCTTGGGAAACGTTGGAATATAAAGTCTATGTTCTTGTCTTGATCTAAGAGTTACCCTGCTGTGTTTCAGTCTGTAAAATAGTTGATCTTTTCGAAACCGAAGATTTGAGTTCAATTTGGCAAAGTACGTGTAGATCTTCAATTGAATGGGTAACGGTTGTAAAAGTATTATTAGGATCTGGTCAATTAAAGGATAACTTGTATTTGTAAGTTTGGTAAACTAACTTCCTATTACATAATGGGAGAGATAAACATCTGATCTTTTTATTACAAGCAATGACTGCTTTTCGAACCATAAGTTCATTTTAAAAGCATACGCTATAAGGTAGACAGCAACCGAAGACAAATGGCAACCGCAAGATAAAAAAAATTGCAATAATTAGAAGCCAGTTCAAGGCTCAATTTCATTTAACAAATATATATTGTTCTTCAAACTTGTTTAACATCAACTAAGACGTTTTAAAAAAAAAATAGAACATTTAAATATAGATTCTACCACTGCATCGAGTGTGATACGATATTTATCCACTCGATACAGTTAAATTTTCAAAACGCAAATTTAAAACGCGAGGCTCGTCGAGCGTTTTAAATATTTAAAATTCAACTGTCGAGAGTGGATAAATATCGTATTACACGAGATTTGGTGGTAGAATCTGTTTCTCTAATGATTTTCAAACAATATGCAGCAAACGTATGCCTTCTTTTCGAATGATCTGTAAAAAATATGTGTTCTTTCTATGTGACATCATCAGGCATGGTCGCCTTTTTTCATGTCGTCACAATAGGAAATTCAGAGGAAAGCAAGAAAATTCGACGTCATTTTATACAATGGGTGCAGAAAGGGATAAATTGGCGAAGAATTAGAGAAGGGTAGTTACACAATTATCAATTGTTTTCTGAACTCAAATATTGATAAACTTCACACTTCTTCGGCCGCATTTTTTCGCCTGTCTGGCCTTTGTAAGACCTTTATGTCGTTTGTTTAATGTTAGTTCATTTAAATCTTTACAAGTTTAAACGGAGATCAATTTTCACTGAAGTAGTACACTTCTTTTTATTAGGGGTCATCTGAAACAAACCTCCCAATGCAGGATGTTCGTCTTGTGATGAAGATCCATTGGCGGCCTTTGGCTGTATTCTGCTTTTTGATCGTTTTTTTTTAATTCTTTGACACATTACCCATTTCTATACTCTCCTTGGCGGAGAATCAAGCTTCTTTTTGTCATCAAGATAATATAATTATACACGACATCAAACAACAGGACTGAATACAAGACATAACAATAATTGGTATATTTTTCATAAAAAGCAAAATCGTTAAAGGTTTTCTACCAATGTTGATATAGTAGTTCACTTAAACTACAACACCCTAACAAACAAATATAACAAAGTGTACATTTCTAATATAAATCTTTTTAGAAATTTGATACATCAGGTGCAAAACATAAGATATTATTATTTCATTACGATATTGTAAAACAAAAACGAAAGAAGGATAATTTGATTTAACATCAAAATGAAGACAACTCGTTAAGGAAAATCAAGCATACATATGTTACATCAAGATTGCATGATTTTCCGCGATTTTTATCAGATTAATCTAAATATATCATGTCATAAACCCAAGAACTGATTTTTCTTCATATGAAATTTCCTTGATGGAAAACTTATTTCAATTACGCTCTGGAATAATGACTGACACACAATTATACAATCAATCTATCAATAAGTAAGAAATAAAAAGCGGCATGAAAAAACTAGTAGACATATAAACATGTGACCCAAATCAAAAGCTATTCTATTAAATTAAATCTAAAAATATTGAAATCAAATGATGTTTATTCGCCTGGAGATACAAATATAATCCACATTGCCATGATACAATTTTTCCTTATTTGATGAATTTTTATTTGAATATTTGTTAAAATTGACAGCTTTATATGGTGATTTCACACACACAAACTGTATGGATGTTTACAATAAGACTTGAAGCTAAATTAGACTGTATGATGAACTATACCTTTGTTTGTACTTTGTAAGGGATTTATTTTTGTATAGTTACATGTACATATTAATAGGTCATTAACTACAATGTATACAATTTGTTGTCTGTACTGAAATATTGTGCAGAATATGGAAGGTTTTGAATCCTAGATAAAATCTTCTGCCATGCTCTTTTAAAAGTATTCCATATGGTTTATATTGGTATTTTTATCATCATTTTCGACCGATTTGTTTTTTCGTTGTATAATTGTCTTAGGGATGTATATAAATAAACTCCTCATAGATACCAGGACTAAATTTTGTATATACGCCAGACGCGCGTTTCGTCTACAATATCACTATAATATGCAAAGCTATGATAATATATATATCATACGTTAAATCCTAGCTGTGAATCATATAATATATATTAAATTTTACGTTGGCTACATGTATATGATGAAAAGATGCATGAAGTTCTTTCTACATGATGACAAGCTGACAATACGTCCATAGTTTTTTCTTAAATATTCTAATTCACAGAGACAATTGCCATAGGCGTCTGAATGTAAAGACGATTTCGGATATAGATCAAACTAAATCTTTTAATCAAAATGTTTCTTTTATACAGTTCGTGTATTGTTTTTTCAAATCGTAAAAGAAGAAACATCACAGAATAAAAACAATGTTTGCAAAATTAACGACTGATCAACACGAACCGTATCAAAATAAAGGAGGTGCTTGGCCAAATGAAAAGACAATGCGACAATAAAATAGTTATGCTTTAATTTAACAGGAATGATTTTTTAACAAACATCTAACACATAATGTTGATATACAAATACACAAAAATATTAACCAATACATAGATCTATAGTTTATTATTATGTCAATTTACATTGACATACAATTTTTAATTTGTATTAATTAGTATTTATTAATTTATATGGAGTTATCGATATGTCATTCCCCTTTGCCCCTGGTATTTCAAAATTTGAATTAGTAATGATGTTTTAAAATTAAAGAAGGAAATATTGAACAAGCAGAAAGTGTAGAAGAAAATCTGAATATTTCAAATTCATACGAGTTATAATTGTCACGACATTCTAATTTCATTCTACAATGACACTTTGGTGGTCATGATTAACAAGACATACAAGAATTTCTTCCTAAAATTTTTTTAAAACCACGTCAGAAATTTCTTATGCATTTTTGAAAAGGAAGTTGAGATTTAATAAAATCCAAGATTAAGTAATTGTTTTTGTATGTCATTCATGTTTTTAAAATAGTTCCGTTATTTGGAGAATGGTGTGTTACTCTTTTGGATTTATTCATATCTTTTACAGACTCTGTACGATTTTGAGCTTGACACATTGTGAAGAAATATTCTCTTTATTGAATACTGTATATTGCCACCTACATGCATGTATTTTGCTAAATTTTAATTAATATATACCTTACATCTCCATTTTGTTCAAATCCGAGTATCACAAAGAATTGTTGTAACTTTATCGCTTATGATATTGAACATGATGTCTTTAGTAATTTTATCACAAGAGTTACAAAGGAACAAACAATCATTAAAATGTTGTAACAAAAGGTTAATAGTTAATAAAAAGGCTTTAATGGTGAAGCTGGAAGTAAATGCTTCCTGAATGATAAGTTTGCAATAGTCCGTTTGTTTAACTTCTGAATAATTGAACATGTTTAAACTAATAAACGGATAACTCGTTTCCGTCTTTGAAAGGGCCCGTATGTTATCATAGTTCAACTGCACTTCTTATGCATTCTATTGAAATAATGTTTAGTTCTTTATATATTGATATACGGAGCAAATTTTTAACAACAATTTGGATGCCCTTATGTTTGGACCTTGTTTTGGCCAAGCAACATCTCAACCTATTTAAGTGTTAATTTGTTTTTAGGTAAAGTGACCCTGATGAAAGTAACTTACCTAGTATTTAGAATTATTTAATAACACTGACAGTCATGTATGTATTATGCAAACAGTAACCATATAATTATGAAATAAAAAAAGATGTTAATATTGCATTGTTTTGTAGATTTTATCATTTCACTGAAAAACTGAGGACATAACATAATTTAAAGAATGCTGAATGTCTGTTACAAAAAATCTGTAAATCTGTTTCTCAAATACAGTAATTCGTAATGCATGTGTAATATCATCGACAAAGAATCTTTCATTACGTAATATAAAACGCAAATGCGTCAGTAATAGTCAAAATATAAACAAACAATTTTGTCTTTTAAAACAGAAATGTTTTTGCAATGCTGTATGTAAAAACTTTTAATACACTTCACCAAACTGAATCTTGTTCCAAAAGACATTCAAATTAAAGTTCTACTCCTGTTAGAAAATGAACAGATTTTTTCACCCTTTGTCATAAGGGTAATTATTGATAAATCATCAGACTTCTGTGTAAGACACTTATGGTATATATCACAAAAATTTTATTCGATTCATTTGAAGAACTCCTGTGCTATTGCAGTATTTGGTGTTAACGTATACAGGCCCATTTCACTTAGTCTTCTCTTAAACCAGCCCCTCCATTTCCGTGCTTCACGTCTAAACGCTGTTGTAAACATACCTATAGAATATGTTGTTAGTTAATAATAAAATCAGTACATAGTTAAAGAAATACTTTAATATTTGATATGACAATAAGATAAATTTATATTTCGGTACACAGGCAAATTTCACTCACATCAATCACAGAATTTAATTCATGTGAATCTCACGTGAAATTCACATCAATTTCACCTCAAACGAGCTTATACGTGAAACTCACGTGAAAACAATTTTTGTGAGTTTCACGTGATTCTCATGTGAAACTCTTGTGAATTTCACATGAAAATTACGTAAAATTTTTCATGTGAAATTCACATGAATTTTTAAAATAGAGTAATTCAAATAACATATAAATTTTCAAATTTAATTAAAATCATGAAAAATATCAAATTTTTTTGTTGTAAATTTCACGTGAAATTCATGTGAAAAATTTCACATCAGAATCATGTGAATCTCAATTCACGTGAAATTCACATGAAAATTTTCACGTGAGTTTTATGTATAAGCTCGATTGAGGTGAATCTCACGTGAAATTTTTCATGTGAATTTCACGTGAGATTGATGTGAAATTCATGTGAGCTAATTTTGCCTGTGTAAATGATTCATGAATACCAAGATATCATTTGTGGTAAAATATTGATTGCATGTATTAATTGAAAAGTGTAGTAACCCTAAGTTTTGTTTTGTTTTGTTTTGTTTGAGCTACAAACTATTTCATCATTACGTTTTAAAATCAGTACCGTTCGTTAAACTATCAGTTAAAGATAAAATTAATAATGATATGTAAAATATATGTTTCATACCATATACTAAAGAATCAATACATGAGTTGAACACATCAAACATTTATTATGATTTAAACTTCAATTATCATACCATATACAATAGGATCTATACACGAATTGGACACAGCAAATATAAACAATCCTCTTTGTACCTTTGGGTTGATTGCTTGGGCGGATTTCCTGGAAAAAACGAAGAGTTATTCAGAAACGCATAGTAATTAGTACAAACAGTGTATCAAGGTTGTACCCTGCAGGGCAATGGGACATTCTATATACGAAATAATTAACGCACTTCTTCAATAGAATGTCCTCTTGTTATTCTTCAATCACAAATAAATTTACGATTTTAAGGAAACTGTAACGATTGCTTATAAAATAAATAAACGCAAATAACAAAACAAGATCCGAATTAGATAGTCAGCAGGAGAATATAATATAAGGATTTATATTAACTAGATTCATATGTGGGCAAAACTATCATACGGAGCAAACATCGTCCGCAATTGCAGTGCCTACGACTACAATATTTGTTCTAAAGTATCTTGCATTGTCGAATGACTAAAAACCATATTTGAATAATGATGTCGAGGCAATTATATATCAAATGAAAACTTGTAAATGAAATGAAATTATTATGAAAGAGTGAGTCCAAATTTGGAAGAGACATCAATGCAGCAACATCACAATAACTAACATATTAAAAGTTTATCTTGAGAAAACATACAGTCTTGTTCAGCAATAAATGGAATTTTATACAAAATGTCAAACTCTAAATTGCCCAAAGTTTACAAAATTTGTTTATATCTAATATTCATTTTAAATGAATGCTTTATAAGAAAGTTTTTGATGTTTCTATTTAACGGTGATCGTATTATAACTGAATTTCACACGACAGTATATTTTTATTACTTTATCTGTACTAAATCATTATAGAACGTTTGCTTATTTTTCTAACTTCTGAGTTAGTTGTGATTAGTTATCAAAGGTACCAGGATTATAATTTAGTACGCCAGACGCACGTTTCGTCTACACAAGACTCATCAGTGACGCTCTTATCAAAATATTTGTAAAGCCAAACAAGTAAAAAGTTGAAGAGCATTGAGTGAAATACAGTTTGTGTTTATCGGTTAAAGAAATCAAGCTACATTGTGTTATTTCACTGATTGATTTGACAATTTAAGTTATCTATCTTCATTTCCATATGGATAGAATTATTTTCACCCTACGTACACAAGATCACCATAAGAGAAAAATAAAGTACTGATTTTTTTTCGTCAGATCGTTATACCTCAACATATGAATGTAAATTTTGAAATTCATGTCCGGGTAGTCTTTATTCTACAATTGCTGTTTTTTCGTAGTACGTCTTCGGTTATAGTAGATAAATGCAGAAAGTATATTTTTCAAGTATAAGGTGGTACCTATCCAAGGCGTTTGTTTGATATAATATTAAACCTTTAAATTAGATTACTGAAAGAAATCATGCCATAAGTACCAATCATAAAAAATAAAAAATAATAATCACCTTACTCTTCCAATATGATTATTTGCATGGCCGAGGGTTATTTTTACTCCAGTAAAAAATGATAAGTTAAAATCTTCCACTCATGATTAAACAACGTAGCTTAATCGTTTATGCAGTATGAACTTGCTTGAAATACTGCTGAGTTTTTTTTCGATCTTTAATTGTGTTCATTGTCATTATTCTATTCATTCTATAATGACTTTTTGTTTTAAAACCTTCCAATTTTGATTTAAGTTTTATGTTTCCAATTTTGGTTATATGTCTTTATTTAATTACAAAGTTGAACTAGATGCTAATAGTTTTATAATCTTTAATTAAAATATATTGGTAGTGTTATGGTTATATAATGTCAAATGACTATAAAAAAAGACATATAAGAATCAGGTTAACCAACAACCCAGACAACTGTTGAAGCAAAACTTTTCAGAACTTTATTAGAAATCAAATAGAATACTAATTTCTTTGTTGGAATCTGGTAATAGAATGCAAAAACATCCGACAAAGAAGAGCAATCATCAATTACTAACTTTTTCAATCACCACATATTGTCTGCATATAGTTCAAATACTGCAAGTGTGCAATTCAGTCATATGAATCATGTTTAAAACAGTTGTTCTTTTTAGATAAAAATCGAATATACATGTACATTCATAACAAAATCTTCCTATTATAATACCAAATTCCAGCACTGTCCATTATGTCTAAAATCCAGAAAAGCCTTACATTTTAAAGTAAGCCTGAAATGCCCATTTATCGATTATGTACCGAAGTTGAATGCAAATGCATGATAAGGACAATTGGTTTCTTGTTCATTTAAAAAAGGAAAACCAACTTTAAAAAGAACGTGTTACTTATCGCTCTACACGTAGCTCGTCGTCTGATATTGAGCCAAAAACCGCTTTGTATCATTGGGTCATATATGTGATTTAATGTATGAAACGTGTTTGGGAAAATCTCATTGCTAAGTAAAATCACAAAAATGCCGAACTCCGAGCAAAATTCAAAACGGAAAGTTCCTAATCAAATAGTAAAATCAAACGCTCAAACAAATTTAACAACTGTCATATTCCTGACTTGGAAGAGGCATTTGCTAAACAAAGAAGATGGCTTAAACGTGGTTTTATAGCTACATGTAGCTAAACATCTCACTTGTATGACATTATATTGAAAATGATGTGTTCTTATATTAAACACTTGTATTTTGTTAAAGACTGTTTATACTGTGATGAAATATTTCCAATTAATGTTTTAATAGTTTGTATTTGTTTCATTGACATTCACTCTATATTATTTATTCACATAAAGTTATATATGTTCAATTTTGATTTCCATTAACGTATAAAAATACAGAAATACCAGTTCATTAGATACCATATAACTTCCTGATTCAAAATTATAAGGTTATACCACACTCAATTTCGTCATTGACAGACCAGTGGAAAGAAATCATTTGACTAGAAATATGATCAGCATGTAAAAAGACCACCACGTGGCTTTGTGACGAAAATGAGTTGAAACATTTCCTGACAAATAATAATTTGATTTCTACATTTCCTGATGTTATGAGTTACAATCAATAAATAGTAATATGAATCAATAGTTGAAGACAGAAACATTTGTACACCAGACACATTTAGATTATATGACATTAATAACAAGTAGACACATTGGTATAAAAGCAACAGACTTAGAGAGGATCATCATATCAGTAGCTAGTGCTTTAGTGCTTAAATGATTTATAACAAAAGTTGTTCGTTTATAAATTTATTATAATATTCAGAAACTAAATACCTCCTTCAGTTTTGACTATTATGTTATGCCCTTTTTGTTCATATAGCTCCTCAGCTCATTAGGTTCGCATACATCTATGGCTTTCAAATATTCGGCTACGAGTTCCTGATGAAGGTAAGTTCAGAAAAAAAATATTTCAGCACTCATAAAGGTTTTAATGGGTGGTTTTTTATTCAGGCATTCGATATAAAAAAATAACCATTCCTTTTACAAAATGAATATTATCGTTAACTTAAAGATGTATCATTGTCAAATAGCTTAAATTAAACTTACTTATCGATCCACCACCATGCCGCCATAAAGAAATAAGGTGTCCAACACAGGATAAATACTGTTAACTAGAATAAATAAAAAAAAAAGATTGAGATTTATTACTGTACATCACCAGGTTTGTTTAAACTATTATCATATCAACACAATTTCAATTGCCATTATGCATTGAGGTTAAATTTAGAAGAACGTAACTCAGTTGATTGGTGATTTTTAGCGATAAAAAATAAGAAATAACCCTAAAATTGAGGTGCATTCAGACCGTATTGTACCGTAATAGAGATGCAGTTCTGTCATTGAATGATATTAAACAGGGGATGGTTTGTAAAAGAATGGCGACAGATACCAGTTAAACTTATAAATCGAACATAAATAAAGGTACACAAAAAACATCATAGAAAACTAAGAACTGAGCAACTCGAATCCCGCCAAAAACTGGGGTGATTGAGATCTAAAACAAAACTGGTTTAAACCGACATATTTTCTCATTTCACAGTGTCTTATCTACAAAAACGAGAACCATCGATACAAACTTCCTTTAAACGGCAAATACAATATCCTTTTGTACAGAATTAAATTGATCAAAAAACATAATCGGGTAACTTTATAGGATAATTTGGTTTTTTTTCACACGAGGAAAAATACATACACATCATAATCAAAGAAAAAGCATATCGCAATGTTTTTCAATTCCACTTGCTAATGTTTGAAAAAAATATGTTATGCTGCCCTATAGATTTCTTTTCGTATTTACATCATTATGTTCGGACGTATTTGCAGGAAATATAATTTTTTTTATTTTTTGAATAACATCGGAGTTGACGCCATTTATTATACATTTCCTATTCTAACTTCATGTTTAACGCCTATGCGTGGCATAAATTGGGTTAAAAGTGAATGGTGAGTTTTGTTGTATGTGACACAGACTGAAGATTAACTTCTTTGATAAATATAGATGTTCAGTCTGCATCTCATTCTGTTTATGTAGGTAAATCGTACCAAGCAAGGAAACGAATTGCCGTCAGGAGAAGTAATTTATCTATAAATGGCTAGTTACGGAAATAAAGATGTCTAAAAAACCCTACATGATTATCTATTTTTTTCCAAATATACTTTCTGACGATGTAGCTGTTCGGCCATGGAAGCGATAAATAATACATATTTTCTAGATCATGCTTGAAATAGGTTCCCCTAGTCGGCTGTAACTACCTGAGTCAACCTTTTAAACCATCCCTTTGTCATACATTTACACCTAGGCATATACATTCAGAGTTATTGAAAAACAGCGTCTTTAGTCGTATGCTACATGTATTTATATTTCTCTTGGCAAAAATTAGGACCATTGCCCATAGATCTTTGACTTGGTGTGAAGAACGTTGATTGATTTAGTACTTGTTGGTAATTTCTATATCTTGCTATAAAACCAGGTTTATCAAAGTATTTTTTTCTGGAAAAATGCCTGTACCGAATCAAGACAATGTTTTGTCTAATCGGTGATATTAAGGCTCAAGGCTAATTTTGTCATTTTTTTCTTTTTGGATATTTCTTGGGACACAAAATCTTTGTTATATCTTTTTTGTATATGTTTATGTTAACTAAAGAATAATTGCCTGCGATATTGTATTAAGCATACCTATTACTAACGTCATCTTTAATGTTCGTATTCTTGCTTTTCCGATTTTTCCTGCTCTGGCACAGTGATGAGCTGGATACGTATGACATCTATATTTAAATTCACCATATTCAAGGCAATCATCTGAAATTAGAAAATTGAGAATAAAGTCTATACCTAACTCATTATATTGTATTTTTCATATATCTTGATCTTTTCCTCATAATCGATGCAGATAACCGACTTCAAACTATAAACTTCAATGTCCCGTTCATTAGCAGTTTCATTTCCTCTGTAACGTGTACTCTGTTATAAGTATGTAGGAAACTTGATTCAAAATAAGCTGGAGCGTTTGGAATTCGTTGACCGACTCAATGTGTCTCTGTTCTAATTCACAATCAAAAATGGTTTTTCATTTTTTGATTCAATACCTCTCCTTTAATTCAAATTGATCGTCTGTGTCCTATTCCCTTAATGTAACATTTTGACCGACAAAGGAATCGAATGGCGGATGATGCATACATTACAGGAGACGATGAACCTGCCCAAACAACCAGTCTCAATAAAATCAGAGTTCATTCGATGCTAAATATTTAGTTAAAGAATCGGTTGTGGAACTCAATCATGTAAAAGATTTATATGAGTTCATGCTTATGGCAACAGTATACAGCAAGAGTCGTCAACACAATCCCGTCCTTCCTTCTTTGACGACATATGCTGTATACTGTTCCTACTAGAAGGAATTCATATTGTGTGTACTCTTTATTCTAGTTTATGCCTACGTAATTATTTGAACGTTGATAAAGTGAATAAATGAAACTTTAGACAGCAATGATCAATAGAAACAACCAATGTCAAAATAGAATTCTCATCGATACAGTGTGAGTGACGACAAGTAATAATTAACTTCATAAATTACCACCTCAGTTAGTCTTCTTGGTATTTTTATAATAAATTGTTGCCATTTTGTTGAAAAAAAAGTCCTGACGGTACACTTGTTTAGAGACACCTTTCAAATACGTTATTGAGAATGTAACCTCAACGGCACAAATCACCAAAAGACATCTTTATGTCAAAAGTGTGAATACAAAAAAGTTTACTTCTTTCTATGTTTATTTTATGACCAAATCAGATATAAATATATAAGATAAGTTTGAGAGAAATTATATTTACTGCGGAGGAATTCATTATTATTGACATAAGTTCGTGATTAATTTACCACGCTGTGACAAGATATAAGATTAGCCAGATACACATAACTCACTAAGACGAAACATCATCAACAGGCTAAAACATTTATATGACGGAATTTTAACTTTCGCAAATCTACTTCTACAAAAATAAAATACAAACTGCAAATTATGGCCAAATATTTGGTTTTTAGAGTTACTGTAATAAATGATGTTATCTGTCGATGTCGAACCACGTGCTTGCAATTGTTCAGATCTATTTGAATTGATACATTTATGTAATTTTACAGGGTTTATTTTTAGCTTTCAAAAAACTCATCAAAGATAGCAGGTTTATAATTTTGTAAGCTAGACATTAACATATATTTCCAATATGCCACTCTTCGATCTGTGTTTAAACATATCTAAGTTTGCATACTCGAAAAATACGAAATTCAATTCAATGACTGAAAAGCAGGTCTATATGTCTTTGTATTTGTAATTCTATGTATAGTAAAACTATCGGTACTCCAATTGATTTGGCATCGTCACATGAAATCATTGTCGGGTTAATATGTCAACTAAATAATTAGAGAATGATTCATCCGAGTGAATTTGTCAAGAAAACAAAATTTGAATCTTCAATTGTTTGCTGTAAAATATCAGTTTTACGTTTTGATCTGAATCTGTCATTTTGTATCTTAACATCAAAAAAACATCACAGCTCAGCACTATATAGAACATTTGCTTGCAGTCAATTAAGTACGGTGAATAAGTTTGTTTGGACAATTCAGTAGTATGATGTTGTACACACGGATAATAGCCATTGACTTGTCTGAGCATAGAATGTAGAGATATTAACTGATCTGAACAGTTCTGATATAGCAGTAGTTAATAGATCTGACAATTGTCTGAACAGGTCTGATATTACAGTAGTTAATAGATCTGACAATTGTCTGAACAGTTCTGATATTACAGTAGTTAATAGATCTGACAATTGTCTGAACAGTTCTGATATTGCAGTAGTTAATAGATATGACAATTGTCTGAACAGTTCTGATATTACAGTAGTTAATAGATATGACAATTGTCTGAACAGTTCTGATATTACAGTAGTTAATATATCTGACAATTATCTGAACAGTTCTGATATTACAGTAGTTAATAGATCTGACAATTGTCTGAACAGTTCTGATATTACGGTAGTTAAAAGATCTAACAATTGTCTGAACAGGTCTGATATTACAGTAGTTAATAGATCTGACAATTGTCTGAACAGTTCTGATATTACGGTAGTTAATATATCTGACAATTGTCTGAACAGTTCTGATATTACAGTAGTTAATAGATCTTACAATTGTCTGAACAGTTCTGATATTACAGTGGTTAATAGATATGACAATTGTGTGAACAGTTCTGATATTACAGTAGTTAATAGATCTGACAATTGTCTGAACAGTTCTAACATTACAGTAGTTAATAAATATGACAATTGTCTGAACAGTTCTGATATTACAGTAGTAAATAGATCTGACAATTATCTGAACAGTTCTGATACTACAGTAGTTAATAGATCTGACAATTGTCTGAACAGTTATGATATTACAGTAGTTAATAGATCTGACAATTGTCTGAACAGTTCTGATATTACAGTAGTTAATAGACCTGACAATTGTCTGAACAGTTATGATATTACAGTAGTTAATAGATCTGACAATTGTCTGAACAGTTCTGATATTACAGTAGTTATTAGATCTGACAATTGTCTGAACAGTTATGATATTACAGTAGTTAATAGATCTGACAATTATCTGAACAGGTCTGATATTACAGTAGTTAATAGATCTGACAATTGTCTGAACAGTTCTGATATTACAGTAGTTAATATATATGACAATTGTCTGAACAGTTATGATATTACAGTAGTTAATAGATCTGACAATTGTCTGAACAGTTCTGATATTACAGTAGTTATTAGATCTGACAATTGTCTGAACAGGTCTGATATTACAGTAGTTAATAGATCTGACAATTGTCTGAACAGTTCTGATATTACAGTAGTTAATAGATATGACAATTGTCTGAACAGTTCTGATATTACAGTAGTTAATAGATATAATGTCATGAACAGTTCTGATATTACGGTAGTTAATAGATCTGACAATTGTCTGAACAGGTCTGATATTACAGTAGTTAATAGATCTGACAATTGTCTGAACAGTTCTGATATTACAGTAGTTAATAGATCTGACAATGTCTGAACAGTTCTGATATTGCAGTAGTTAATAGATATGACAATTGTCTGAACAGTTCTGATATTACAGTAGTTAATAGATATGACAATTGTCTGAACAGTTCTGATATTACAGTAGTTAATATATCTGACAATTATCTGAACAGTTCTGATATTACAGTAGTTAATAGATCTGACAATTGTCTGAACAGTTCTGATATTACGGTAGTTAAAAGATCTAACAATTGTCTGAACAGGTCTGATATTACAGTAGTTAATAGATCTGACAATTGTCTGAACAGTTCTGATATTACGGTAGTTAATATATCTGACAATTGTCTGAACAGTTCTGATATTACAGTAGTTAATAGATCTTACAATTGTCTGAACAGTTCTGATATTACAGTGGTTAATAGAATGACAATTGTGTGAACAGTTCTGATATTACAGTAGTTAATAGATCTGACAATTGTCTGAACAGTTCTAACATTACAGTAGTTAATAAATATGACAATTGTCTGAACAGTTCTGATATTACAGTAGTAAATAGATCTGACAATTATCTGAACAGTTTGATACTACAGTAGTTAATAGATCTGACAATTGTCTGAACAGTTATGATATTACAGTAGTTAATAGATCTGACAATTGTCTGAACAGTTCTGATATTACAGTAGTTAATAGACCTGACAATTGTCTGAACAGTTATGATATTACAGTAGTTAATAGATCTGACAATTGTCTGAACAGTTCTGATATTACAGTAGTTATTAGATCTGACAATTGTCTGAACAGTTATGATATTACAGTAGTTAATAGATCTGACAATTATCTGAACAGGTCTGATATTACAGTAGTTAATAGATCTGACAATTGTCTGAACAGTTCTGATATTACAGTAGTTAATATATATGACAATTGTCTGAACAGTTATGATATTACAGTAGTTAATAGATCTGACAATTGTCTGAACAGTTCTGATATTACAGTAGTTATTAGATCTGACAATTGTCTGAACAGGTCTGATATTACAGTAGTTAATAGATCTGACAATTGTCTGAACAGTTCTGATATTACAGTAGTTAATAGATATGACAATTGTCTGAACAGTTCTGATATTACAGTAGTTAATAGATATGACAATTGTCTGAACAGTTCTGATATTACAGTAGTTAATACATCTGACTTTTATCTGAACAGTTCTGATATTACAGTAGTTAATAGATCTGACAATTGTCTGAACAGTTCTGATATTACGGTAGTTAATAGATCTAACAATTGTCTGAACAGGTCTGATATTACAGTAGTTAATATATTGACAATTATCTGAACAGTTCTGATATTACAGTAGTTAATAGATCTGACAATTGTCTGAACAGCTATGATATTACAGTAGTTAATAGATCTGACAATTGTCTGAACAGTTATGATATTACAGTAGTTATTAGATCTGACAATTGTCTGAACAGTTCTGATATTACAGTAGTTATTAGATCTGACAATTGTCTGAACAGTTAAGATATTACAGTAGTTAATAGATCTGACAATTATCTAAACAGGTCTGATATTACAGTAGTTAATATATCTGACAATTGTCTGAACAGTTCTGATATTACAGTAGTTAATATATATGACAATTGTCTGAACAGTTATGATATTACAGTAGTTAATAGATCTGACAATTGTCTGAACAGTTCTGATATTACAGTAGTTATTAGATCTGACAATTGTCTGAACAGGTCTGATATTACAGTAGTTAATAGATCTGACAATTGTCTGAACAGTTCTGATATTACAGTAGTTAATAGATATGACAATTGTCTGAACAGTTCTGAGATTACAGTAGTTAATAGATATGACAATTATCTGAACAGTTCTGATATTACAGTAGTTAATAGATCTGACAATTGTCTGAACAGTTCTGATATTACAGTAGTTAATAGATCTGACAATTGTCTGAACAGTTATGATATTACAGTAGTTAATAGATCTGACAATTGTCTGAACAGTTCTGATATTACAGTAGTTATTAGATCTGACAATTGTCTGAACAGTTATGATATTACAGTAGTTAATAGATCTGACAATTATCTGAACAGGTCTGATATTACAGTAGTTAATAGATCTGACAATTGTCTGAACAGTTCTGATATTACAGTAGTTAATATATATGACAATTGTCTGAACAGTTATGATATTACAGTAGTTAATAGATCTGACAATTGTCTGAACAGTTCTGATATTACAGTAGTTATTATATCTGACAATTGTCTGAACAGTCTGATATTACAGTAGTTAATAGATCTGACAATTGTCTGAACAGTTCTGATATTACAGTAGTTAATAGATATGACAATTGTCTGAACAGTTCTGATATTACAGTAGTTAATAGATATGACAATTGTCTGAACAGTTCTGATATTACAGTAGTTAATACATCTGACAATTGTCTGAACAGTTCTGATATTACAGTAGTTAATAGATCTGACAATTGTCTGAACAGTTCTGATATTACGGTAGTTAATAGATCTAACAATTGTCTGAACAGGTTCTGATATTACAGTAGTTAATAGATCTGACAATTGTCTGAACAGTTCTGATATTACGGTAGTTAATAGATCTAACAATTGTCTGAACAGGTCTGATATAACAGTAGTTAATAGATCTGACAATTGTCTGAACAGTTCTGATATTACGGTAGTTAATATATCTGACAATTGTCTGAACAGTTCTGATATTACAGTAGTTAATAGATCTGACAATTGTCTGAACAGTTCTGATATTACAGTGGTTAATAGATATGACAATTGTCTGAACAGTTCTAATATTACAGTAGTTAATACATCTGACAATTATCTGAACAGTTCTGATATTACAGTAGTAAATAGATCTGACAATTGTCTGAACAGTTCTGATATTACGGTAGTTAATAGATCTAACAATTGTCTGAACAGGTCTGATATTATAGTAGTTAATAGATCTGACAATTGTCTGAACAGTTCTGATATTACGGTAGTCAATATATCTGACAATTGTCTGAACAGTTCTGATATTACAGTAGTTAATAGATCTAACAATTGTCTGAACAGTTCTGATATTACAGTGGTTAATAGATATGACAATTGTGTGAACAGTTCTGATATTACAGTAGTTAATAGATCTGACAATTGTCTGAGCAGTTCTGACATTACAGTAGTTAATAAATATGACAATTGTCTGAACAGTTCTGATATTACAGTAGTTAATAGATCTGACAATTGTCTGAACAGTTCTGATATTACAGTAGTTAATAGATCTGACAATTGTCTGAACAGTTATGGTATTGAAGTAGTTAATAGATATGACAATTGTCTGAACAGTTCTGATATTACAGTAGTTAATACATCTGACAATTATCTGAACAGTTCTGATATTACAGTAGTTAATAGATCTGACAATTGTCTGAACAGTTCTGATATTACGGTAGTTAATAGATCTAACAATTGTCTGAACAGGTCTGATATTACAGTAGTTAATAGATCTGACAATTGTCTGAACAGTTCTGATATTACGGTAGTTAATATATCTGACAATTGTCTGAACAGTTCTGATATTACAGTAGTTAATAGATCTGACAATTGTCTGAACAGTTCTGATATTACAGTGGTTAATAGATATGACAATTGTCTGAACAGTTCTGATATTACAGTAGTTAATAGATCTGACAATTGTCTGAACAGTTCTGACATTACAGTAGTTAATAAATATGACAATTGTCTGAACAGTTCTGATATTACAGTAGTTAATAGATCTGACAATTGTCTGAACAGTAATGATATTACAGTGGTTAATAGATATGACAATTGTCTGAACAGTTCTGATATTACAGTAGTTAATAGATCTGACAATTGTCTGAACAGTTCTGACATTACAGTAGTTAATAAATATGACAATTGTCTGAACAGTTCTGATATTACAGTAGTTAATAGATCTGACAATTGACTACAACAGTTCTGATATTACAGTGGTTAATAGATCTGACAATTGTCTGGACAGTGCTGATATTACAGTAGTTAATACATCTGAAATTGTCTGAACAGTTCTGATATTACAGTAGTTAATATATCTGACAATTGTCTGAACAGTTCTGATATTACAGTAGTTAATAGATCTGACAATTGTCTGAACAGTTCTGATATTACAGTAGTTAATAGATATGACAATTGAAAATAAGACGGAAAAAAACTTTGACGAGTTATTCAGACTAAAATGAGCGATTCAGATAAAAACTTGTGAATGAAATATTAACTTTAAGTCTACTCATGTTTATTTAAAGATAGACAGTAACTAATTGTCATAATAGATTCATTTCGAATCAAGGCATTAGTACCTCGATAAGAACGTAACTTCATGACGAACATGTGTGACAAGGCATTAGTACCTCGTCAAGAACGTAACTTCATGACAAACATGTTTGAAGCAGAATAGACACATGGTATCTTTTACAATGTTGTTGATTTCAGTAAATCGTCGTTTTCGGTCATTCAGCTACACTAAAATTTAGTGTGAAATAACACTTGTAGATCGACAATGTCAACTTTGACACTTTCTTCACGTCATAGTGGTGTCATTAATATCCTTTCGCACTAAAGTAACCAACATATTTTATTATAATCATTTTTGAAAATTGATTTTGAAAATCGTATTTAAAATGTACTATATCTTGTATTTAAACATGTTTTGACGACCGATATCTCTTTTAAAATTGGCCAGGCACAGCATGCCAGTAATGACATTTTAAAATATTCTTTGATATAAAACAGAGTTGTGAAAAGAAACGTCTTCTTTGCTTTCAACTGACCAGCTTCGATTGTTTTTCCCTGTTTGAATTCAATATGATGAACTATTGATGTACCCTAGGAACTACTCATAAAAAGCATTGCAATGTATGAACTTATTGCAATCCGCTGGCATACATGATTGTGGTAAAAGATCAAAGTTGAAATTATCTTAAATGACTATCCTCTCTGCTGTTTTCTCTTTTTTATAATTGCGTAATGTAATTGATAAACAGATGGCTGTAGTATAATCAGCAGTGAAGCCATCAATTTAATTTAGTTTTGTAAACTATAGTTTTCAAGTTGTTGTGATAACTGTTAAAATAAACCATTCTTCTGTTTTATAAAGCTAAAGAAATCAGTATATAATGTTAACTAACGTCACAGTGTCTGTTTTATAGAACGTCACAATTATTTGATTCGCCTTGGGCTTTCATGTTAAAAAAAAAACTCAAAAATTTAGACTGTTTCCTTCTCATTTTAATTTCAAATATTTCTTGATATTCAATAAATACTCTCCAAAATATTTCTTTTCCTTTTAAACACTTAGAATTCCTTTGTGACATGTCAGATTTTCATAACATATTATAGGAAAATTCATTTTGAATGTACATTGGAGAAATAATTCTCGTTTTTCTTTAAATTGTTCTACTGGTAAACTATTCTAATACAGATGTCTTAAAACATTAGAATACATCATATTCCAACCAGGAAGTCGTTTGAGAAAATGTTGCCACTTTGAAATCAAACGGAAACATAGTCAATCCCGTTTTTCTTTCTTTAAAAAAGTGTTAACGCAAATATAATTTACCAGAGGCGTATTTTGACGGTTATTTTCTATTCAAAGAAATCTAACAAGGTATTTTGACATTATGAGTAAGACTAGTGTCATATTTAGAACAGTAGCTGCTTGATTTCCTGGTTGTATAAGCACACTTCCAGGTTAAGTCATTTTATTTTATTTTATATTTTTGTCATCTTATAATTTTGTTAATATGTTGTTTATCTTTCTAGAATTCATGGTTTCTTAGAACTGCTTTGTACCTTTAAAGTTTCATTAAATAAATCAATGTATATGTTATAAACATGTGAAGAGTTAATTTGCTTTTATATATGTAAAAAAGGAAAAACAACAAGATCATCAGGGACGCACATAGTCAAATATTTGAAAGCCAAATATGTATAAGAACCGAAACAGTTGAGGAAATTATGACAAAAAAACACCTGAAAAATGACAAATATATCTAAGGTCAATTCTCAGATAGTTGTATCATTGATTTCTATATAATTTGAACATTTATAAACAAAACGTTCAGAGAAAACAAATAGTGCATTCTTTCGTACTCTAAAAAATGTGTTCTAAGATTTGGTGAAATCCAATTACCCTTTTAACTTTTAATAATCTTCAACTTCTATATGACACTATGAAGGCAAGGAAAAATGTTATGGAAACCCATTGTATCGTTATCAGCAGTAAATAACATTTATATAAGACCTTCATTTAATTTTGAGTATATTTTCCGTGAAAATGTTTGTTACAATTAGCGCATCTTTGATAACTAAATCTGTCGGGTTTTTTTTCAGTTATTTTACGTTTTCACAGTTCAAACTTATTATTAGTAGTAAAAAGCTTTGACTGGATTTTATTATAGCTAAATTAAACTATGGTCCCTATGTATAGTATATATATCATCAGAAATAAAAACTTGGCTTCAGAGTCATGATTTAACCACTTTGCGTGATGTAAATAAACTCATTTTAGATACCAGGAATGAAGTGTTGAATTGCACCAGACGCGCATTTCTTCTACAAACACTCAACAGTGACGTTCGAACCAAATAATGTACGAAAATCAATGACATTGAGGAATTCAGACATTCAAAAGATTTAAAAAATCTATGTAATAATGTACAATCAAATTCAATAGCCGCATGCACTGACATTTAATGATAATTCAACTCTTCACACAACTAGTTCCCGTTTAAACTTGATGATTATTTGAATTTTGTTTAAAAACAACAGCGGCATATTGCTCGTGTTGATTTCAGTAAAATACATAATGCGCTTTAATCGATGTCAAATCTATTCAATATTCTGTATAATAAAATTAAACGCTGGTGGAAAAAAATGCCATCTGAATTATGACTTTTGAAAAGCGGTATATTGCTGTGGCCTTTCAATGCGTTTTATGTCCGCTACAACATTTTGACTCATATAAGTACATGTAAAGCATGCTTATCCGAAAACCTTTGTCCTGTCGACGCAATCGGTCTTGCTCTTTTAAGAGTTCCTGCATCTCCCTAAATGTATGATGTGTTTGATATCGCCTGATGAGGTTAAAAACAAATGTATATGGTTGGGAGTGTTTGAACCTGTTTTTATGTTCTTACTAGCTTTTTTCTATATGATTTCTACATGTCTTAAACAGCTTGAAATATAAGGATGACATACTAAGTTCAGTTTAATCACCATTTGAAAGTGTGTGTCTTTTAAAACAAATTATATTATCAAGGAGACGACAGTAATAAAAATAATAACATCTCTTGGATACTAGTAGTTTTTTTATTGTCCTTTGTGTTGTTAATTTTTGTGCAGGTGTTTTTTGTTATTCGTTTAATGATATCAAATAATGTGTTGCGCTGTTTCAATTGTCTTATAAGGAAGTGTTCTAAAAATAAAATTTATTTAGTACATAAATATTGACATAAGTTCATAATATTTGTAAAAATTATGTTTGCATTCATAAGAAAAATCACAAATAAGAAAATGAATAACCTACCTTTAGCTAGCTTTGCATTCTTTGAGATTTTATGAAGTATCAAACAATACGATGTTGTAATGATTACCAAAGGTGTAACATAAACTGTGATAAGATTAAACAAGTTGTAAGCTAGTTCATGTCTTGGTGTCGGAAAAAATCCAAATGTCACACACTGTGTGTACCAAGTAAAAATTGGATGTCGTTCTACATGGAATATTATACTCTACAAATAGACAAACACTTAAATTTAAACACAGAATAAATATATAAAAACATATATATCTATGAGTATCACAATTCCCGAATTAATGTAATGTAACAAGAGTTAATCAAGATGGAGTTTTCATAGTTGGAATTTCAATATGTTGTTTGGAAACTTAACACAATAAACCGTTTTCATTATTTCGATTTTCTTTCATACATTAAAGGGTGTGGATCTGAACTGATTTAGTTCAATTACAACTTTACATTGGTCATGTGTTTTTCATACAAATCAAATGATCGCCGGAAGTCGATATCAACTATGTTATAAGAAAACAAGTGACTACAGAAGTTTCAATAGTAAAACAATGTATTTAAAGATGGAATAGGCACAGTGTGTTTCAACAGTAAAACAATGTATTTAAAGATTGAATAGGCACAGTGTGTTTCAACAGTAAAACAATGTGTTTAAAGATTGAATAGGCACAGTGTGTTTCAACAGTAAAACAATGTATTTAAAGATTGAAAAGGCACAGTGTGTTTCAACAGTAAAACAATGTATTTAAAGATTGAATAGGCACAGTGTGTTTCAACCAAAAGAACGATGTATTCGCTGTAAAGTTAAAGGTTTAAAGCGTTTGTTAGTGTACGGTGGTATAATTAGTGCACGATAAAAAAAAAAACCTGTAGCTGGTAGATTGTAAGTCTCCGAAGGTATTATAATTTGCTAATTCAAAACACTGAAATGTTTCATGTTGTCTAAAGAAAGTATATCCCTCTTGCATAACTCTACTTCCGTGTCTAGGTTTTGTCTTTACATTTGTCCATTTCAAATATTTTCAATTCTTTGTCGTGTGTATCAGATGTTTGTTTTTTTAATTTTTTGTCCCATTATTTTTGTGTAAGCTATCGATGTCTTATGTACGTCATTCTTGGCCAAATGTATGCAATTTATTGAGTTAACCCAGTCATTAACGACTGATAGACAGAGGAACAAAGCACACAAAAGATGCACAACCAATTAAAAATGTAGAACGTTAACACTTTGAAATTAAGAAAGCAAGTTTTAAAAAAATTTTAGGAAAGTTCATGCGTTCAACTTTAATACGAACACTAGATCAATATATTACAAAAGTATCTTCGTTTTTATTTGGATAACATTATTCATTGTTTAAATGTAATGTTCTAATATTTGCATCAAATTAAGAACTTTAACAAAATCCTTTTTCTATTTTGCAAACAATATGCGTTCTCAAAAACATCTTTATTTATTTATTTTTGTAAATCATGCGTATTGATATGCTTTTAAAACATATTTTGAATGGAAATAAAACTTTTCTAATTTACACGTGTCCGCATCAGAAGCGATTCAATCTAACTATTTCACAACCAAAAAAGTTTAAATACTTCAGGACATCCGGAGCAATATGAACAAAGGGTCCATTATAGGTCAAATTTGCTATGGGAAGTGAAAACTTTCAGTTTTGTGATATTTATTAATTTATCAGTGGAGGATTTAAAAAAGGTATGATTCAAGTCATAGCCACGCCTGAATGCTGGCTTCCGGTCTAACAACAAATTAGCGGTATCGACCAATTACTAGAAAAGTAAAAAAGAACATTTGATGAAAACAGTACAACAATGTGCCTTCTAGATAAATTTTTATCAAACGATTTAATCAAATTTGAAAGCCACAGATGTAGAAATACTTGATTAACTTTGGGAACCATGTGATCAAAAAGAACATAGAATACAAAAAAAAAAGTGATGAAAATTGGGAACCTTCGTAAATTTCTTAAGTATTACATAATTTTAGCAAAATGATGACCCTTTATTTTTCATACAAAGTTTATTTTTACCAAATAGTTAGTAACTCTATAATATGGTCACGAAAAACCTCGAAAAATTAGATTGGTTTGCAAAACTAAAATCGAGCTTCCAATATATCCCTTTGTGCAAACATTCCATTTTTCAATTAAATATTGAAGTACTTTTTTGAAACTAACACAAATAATAGATATGGGTGTAAATAACTAAATAAATCGTAAAATTGGATCATACAGATTTCGATATTTCCTCTTTTTCTCCTATTAGTTCAACAGAAAAAAAGGACATTAACAAAAATGTATGCTTCTTCCAGAGGCAGATTTTAGCTTAAATGAACGGTGACCCCATTTTTTTATTTCATTTTTCTTTTAAGTATATGATAAAGTTCATTTATGAAAAAATATAGCGAAATCCTATATTAGAAAAAAAAATTCATTTATACCCAGGAGCCCCCTTAAGTAATTAATGAATGTGAATTCAAAATGGCATGCTATCATTTATTCCAGCAAAGTTAACTGCGTTCTGACCAAATCATGTTAGTACATCTATAATAATGAAAGTCAGCGTATAAATCCTCGGATAATTCGTCAATAGCATAGGCATTGCAAACTAAAATCAGCTTTAAGATATCTTATACAAACATTTTTCACGGATTTCAATTAAATATAGAACTACTTTGATAAACCTTCAACAAAAATAGATGTGGGTGTAAAATAATTAAATCGAAAATCAGATCATCACGATTGATGATATAACGTTTGCGTTACTGTAACATAATTCGATTCTGAATCGGTTTGTAAAATTTTATTACATAATCCAGCGCAACTTACAAAATATGAATTATTATTTGATCATTTCGTAAAACAAATTTCATTACATGAAATTATACAAAGAAAAAAATATGTTTCTACGTATCTAGGGACCTTCTTGATTTTCAGCTGTTGATATAGTTTTATATTTATTCATTTATTAAAATAGTTGCATTGATTGCAAATATAATAATATATTTCTATATAACTTGTAGTTCAAAGCATACTTAAGTAACAGTTATGTTACTGGATTTAAAAATAATGTGCTAAAATAGCTTTCAGTTCATCATCAATATCATAAGATTGTGATTAGTCATTAAATACAAGATCTTGTGGCAATCATTTCATAATAGATTATGTTTACATAAGGAGATGTTGTATGATTACCAATGCGACAACTCCCAACCATGGTTTATATACGTGTAAAATACACAATAATACAAATGAGTTAACAACTATTGGTCACCGTAAACCTTCATAAATCAGCAAAAACCATAACCTATCGTATTAACCTATCAAAGCTAAGTGAATGACCAATATACACAAATTAAAAAAAAGCTAAATATTTTAACGAACACTACTAAACTACAGGCTCAAGACTTAGAAAAAGCATAAACATAATATGGTGAAGTGAAGAATGTTTCGGAGCCAACCCCGCCATCATACACGAGGCAGTGGTTTAACAGCATTACATAAAACACGAACGATTAACATCGTTAGAAAAGGTAACAAATCATGAGATCGATATAATGCACAAAAACTACCAGCAAAAAACAGACTAGTAACTGAAATCCAGTAGTTCAAATGTTATTACAACTTACCAAAACATAGTGGAGAATTGTCTTATTGGAAACCATCCACATCTTCGTACGTTTGTATCTAAGACTAAAATAATAATCGTCAACATCAGTGTCTAAATGATATAGTGAAAAGATGTAAATAAGAGTCAAAGATCAATAAGATCTACGGCAATGCCAAAATATAAGTTTTCATTTTCAAAATCTGACCACATGATAAATATATACAGGATACATGTAGTCAATTGCAGTTAACATGTAAACAATTTGTCAATTTCAGTATTATGAATATTTAGTATGAAGGCGGAAAACGACTACTTGTGGTACTGCTAGTTTAAAGTACAGATGAATAAAACTGTGCCAAATATGGCATAGCTCAAATATCAAAACATACTTAATAATTTTACAAATTACGATTCCCCTATATATTTTAACTCTTAGTTAAGACTTAAATCACAATATCTTGTTAACGATTTTGTAGTTCAGTCACGCTTCAAATCAATTCATCTATTTCAAATGTTTTTGCACAGAAAAGTCTATTTAGGCTTCACAATTTTTTTATTATTTATTTAACAGTCCTTGAAATTTAGTGCAATTATCCCTGCTAGAAACCGTTTAGCGTCAAAATGACTGATGAAAACTGATTTTAAAATCACTCAGATTTCCTCTTCGAAATGGGTTTTATTTCCGTTTCAACCAACATTTCAAATTCTTCAATCATTTAATTTAAAGGATGCTTTATCAAAAACCAAGTGTAGGATTGAATATAAGATGTATCAATAACAGTTACTATTGATAGTTTACAAACGCGTCTGAAATATGTTGTTTAATAACTTGTGCGTTATATAAAAATTAATTATCATATACTTAGACTATATAACATATATTTTTTACTGTATGATAATAGCATTAAATTTACATAAATTCCATATTTATCGAATTGGTGCTTAGCGGGCTGATATGAAAAGTTTATCACATACTTCGATTGTTATCACATCCCTTTCCGTAACGTTATCGCATGGCATTCCGGTGATACTCGGCATATTCCGGAAAATACACCTCAATGCTACGTTTTCAGTGAAAAACATTACAAAATAGTTTACAAAACAATTATTTGGATACTGAAAAGTATATTGTATAAAATATTAATAAAAAAAACAAATAAAAAACAAACAAATTATGAAATAAATGCATTTTTTAAAAGTTTCAAACACAATTTAGAAACTTACTTTGAAAAAGTTGACTTTTCCTAATAGTGTTCATTATGTATATTGATGAATTTTTTTGTCAATTCGTCCATATTTAAATGTTTTGCTTCTCTGTTGAGGCTTATGGTAGAAAGATTTCATGTCGAATGTACTAAATTTGGGGTCCGACGTCCGTGAACTTCTCACTCTTTGAACTTCTGTTTGGGAACCACGTGAAAGGATTAATATATGAATCTGTTATGTTTCTCCATTGTTTAAGCATATGATAAAAAGATCATAACATGTCATTTTCATATCGCATGTATTATCAGCCCTCGGTCAATATCAGCCCTCGAGCCATGCGGCTCTTGGGCTGATATTGAACCTAGGGCTGATAATACATGCGATATGAAAAATGCCATGTAATAATCTGATAATACTGATTGTTTTTGTCCTGCCAAAATAAACTCATTATGCACATATAATAGTGGGGTATTCAAATGTCAGAAAAAGAATACTTGACAACTAGAACACAATTAGCACAATATCAAAGTTAATCTAATTTTGGATACAGATGTTTCTGGTTTCTATTTGTATCTGTCCAACAACCATCGCAAACAAATATACCAGTCAAAAAATATTGTGAAATAAACAGAATAGACCATTGCGAAAATAGAATGATACAATGTTTAGCCTTTATTTGAGACATCGTCCTATAAATTACAATTATCAAAAATGCACATTCTCACGTTGGAATTATTGAAGTTGAGCACGATTTTTGAAACATAGAAGTGCTTCAAAAGTATTCTGACACTGAATAATTATTATCCACATGAGCTTGGCATGTTTGTTTTTGTTTCTCAATGCTCTTGCTGTTCGATAATATACGATTATCGCCTCTTCCATATGCTTAATATTCAGAACTAATTATAGCTGTAGTTAATTATAGAAAAAATTTGAAACTTGACTGATCATGATATATAGCTTTTAAAGACACCGATTAAGTTTAAAAGTCTGTAAAGCAGTCTCGTCGGGTCCTCTTTGTTTACATTAGACTTCATAAATTGCTTTTTCAAATTGTGCTTGTAACAATAGACATTTCATTTAAATATGACAGTTCCACTTTGTTGTACATATAACGTAACACATGAAAATAATACTAATTAACTTTTACCGAGATTTAATTCGAACAGTAGAAATTTCTGACTTTTCATGCATACCTGTCATGTTTTCATATAAGTCAATATAAATGATATTGTACTAGACAACCAAACACAAAATTTTACTTCAGGCAATTATCTTTTTGATATATAACTACACGTACGATGTTCCAGCTTCCCTCAGACATACAGATCAACATACTAATATTTTAGTTAATAGACACCACGACATTGGGAGGTTTTATAAAAATAAAAGAAAAAATATAGAAAAATATTTAAATGTCTTTTTTTTAATGCGGGACAGTTAAACTGCAGAGTTTAATCTTAAGAATTGTTAGTGTAAGAGAGAATACCAATATTATATGTTTAAGATAGTTATAAAACCAGGTTTAAATATAAAGTTGATTTTTCAATTAAATAGGTTTTGCGTTATTTTCTTAGAACTTCTATTGCAACCAAAAACGACCTGTCTCTCATTTTTATATTGTCTTTTTTTCAGACTGTTTATTGGGTCTTCATACTTGATCCGTTCAATGTGCACTAATTGATATTTAAAAACAAGGACAACATTATAAATTTAAAAGTCGTAATTATTGTTTTTAAACTAGTTTTCATTCATTCGAGGACTTTTAGATTGGTACTGTATTTCTGTTGCATGTGTTTTTGAATAGCAGTATGCTACTGTTACCTTAATTTAAATCTTTGTTGTGTTTTTTGGCTTGTTTGTACTTCGAGTAAATCAAAATGATCAAGCCAAATACAACAGATTATTATATGTCGTTTTTATGTTGTTTTATAACAACTTTGTCCCGGGTTAGGTGATGGTAGAGCTCTCATCAGCATGTTTAAACCCAAGACATTCTTCCTCTGCATGTCCAAATTTAACAGCCTGTAAATTAGTGGTTTTCGCAGTTGCTGTCTGTCATATTTGATTTTGTTTATTCTTCTACGTCAGATCGTTTCGTTTGAATAGATTAACATTATGTAATTTATGTTTATTGTTGACGACCGTGTAGTTGCTTAAATCAATGCTATTGGACTCTGTTGGACAGTTGGTTTGTGTACAATCATATCACAGCTACTTATGTTAAATCCCCTACAAAAACTTATAATAGACATAAGAAGATGTGCTATGAGAGCCAACGAAACAGCTCTCCATCCAAGTGATAATATAATCCAAAGTACAGCCTTAAGCAAGGATCTCACACATAATAAACTCATCATAGATACCAGGATTAGATTTTGTATTTACGCCAGACGCGCGATTCGTCTACAAAAGAGTCATCAGTGACGCTCGATTCCAAAAAAAGTGAAAAAGGCCAAACAAAGTACAAAGTTGAAGAAAGACAGCGATATACGTTAAAAGACGTGAATTTCTAATACTTTCTCATATTGTGTGAATCGTGTTTTGGAATTAATGAATTTGAAGACTATGTCATTTCATTTTGCATCAGATTATTAAGAGAGTCTGATTATGCAATAGATTGGTTTACAATGTAAAATTGAAATGCTATGGTTATATCTTCAGGGTAATGTAATAGAAATATCAAATGGAGCATTCTGAATCTGATTATTCAGGACAAATTATGTATTATTTTTTCTACATATTTTGTTACATGTAAGACTTCCACAGACTTTTATGATTTGATCAAATAAATTAAATTGAAATGCTTGTGACGTGAATATAACTTAATTTTACAGAACTCATATCTCAGAAAAATTGGTTACCACATCAATATGATTATGGTATATCTAAGGTTCTGAATTTCAATGAGTTATAATGTCATCAGAGAATGGAGTTTAGGATTGCCATTATTTTCGGTTTATGTATTAATGCAACAATGTTTCAGAAGAAGGAGTTGTTACATTTTTTGTTGGATTTCACAGTGTAATATTTTGTTTTTTCATGTTGTTAGCTTAGTTTGTTCTTCTTTATAAACCGCTTTAAAAAAATCAGCTGTTAATTGTTTCTTTTATGGTTCTGATTAAACATCAGTATTTGTCAATAACACTGCATCGACATTGATAGACAACTTCTGTTTCTAAGCAATTGATCCATTAGATAGTAGATTTATATAGAAGGGAACTTCACTTAAACATACGGATACCAAGCTGTATACTCGACTCAATAATACGTTTTGTTCCAAGAGGGAAATGTTTAATTAGTTATCAAAGGTACCAGGATTATAATTTAGTACGACAGACGCGCGTTTCAGTGACGCTCATATCAAAATATTTATAAAGCCAAACAAGTACAAAATTGAAGAGCATTGAGGCTCCAAAATTCCAAAAAGGTGTGCCAAATACGGGTTTACACATTGAAATATAACGTGTCACCAATTCTTGGTGCAAAATTAGATATGATCATTCAATATTCATATTCACCCCATCTACACTTAACGAATATGTAATTCATATATTATGTACGATAATACCATTCATGCCTTGTAATTTCTGATAGATAATTACTTCGTCAAATGTGCCGTAAAAATGTGATTTTGGTAATTTGAATCCTTTTTGGGAATCCAAACTTATACATTGAGCATGGCTTTTTTTTTTTATGTTTTTCGTAAATAGCTCTTTCAAAGAAGCAACAAAAACGACGTAAACAGTCTTAACAGCAGACATATTTTATTTCTAGGATTTCAGTGTTAATCAATTTTTTATCTTACGAACGTAGCGTTTAATCTGGAAGACAAATGTGTATCGTACAACTAGTAATAGTCTGAAATGTAAGGAAATGTTCAAGGAGTAAAATAACAATTGCAGGTTTCTTAATAGCGACACTACTTAATCAAGATGCAATAACAGGGACAGACAACATTGTTTTAGTCGGGATTAAACTAATCTTTATAGATCCAAAAGCTCTTTCAATTGAGCCCAGAGCAGTTGACGACTAAAGCCAGAAATATTGTTGTTTGATGTGCTTTATCTTTTGATTTTACCATTTGATTAGGGACTTTCCGTTTTGAATTTTCCTCGAAGATCAGTATTTTTGTGATTTTATTTTTTTTCTATATTCTTAGGTTGACTTGGTGACCCGACGAAAAAACCTCTGGATTGTTATTAAATAAGATCTTTAGTTGTGTTACTCTTGGAAGGTAAACATCCTAATTCAATTAGATAGTCATTTCACACATTTAAAACGAATGCGTACAGAAATAGTTTGCATAATGCTATTTGTGTATAACTCAAATAACAGAAATTCACATAAGATTTAATTGTATATTAGTTTATGTTCGATGATGATCTATGATGCATGTTTACAAAATGTTTGCTACTGAATACTAATTATTGTAACATTAACCAATTAGGTCTGTTCTGGATACTCCCACAATTCAATAAAATATAATGTATCTATATCAAACAAATGGATGGTTAAACTATCTATCAAACCCTGTCCACTTACACACTTACATGTACCCTAATCTTTGGGATATGTTGAACCAAGTCTGAAATATGTCAGTTGTATTAGGGCACTCTTGGTTGAAATAGTCGAGTATTAAATTTGTCCTTTTTAATGGATTTCCCAATTTTCAATTTAAAATGTATTTTTATTTTCATATTTTACCTTGAATAATTAGTTAGTGTGTTCAGGATATTAGCATACAACTGTATCGTATACACATGTAAATGTTACTAAACAGAAACAATATTCTGGAACGTAAGACTAGGGAGTTTTATTTTATAATGTATGACAACGAACTCGATGTATTTTAGATAAATATGCAACACAAATATTCAATGACACCAGTTGATGTCAAGTCTGTATAAAAGTTTAGTCATCAATTCATTACAAAGAGTTCCGCTTAAAAAAGAGGCTTTAAGTTATGGAACAGAGAAAGTAACAAAGATAACCAAAATAATTTAATCATTTAACATCACATAATTAAGAATTAACCCTGCGGTCAATTGGTTCCCATTCTCGAATAAAATGAAGAAAAAATGGTAGCACATATTTTTCCTGACACACACGCACTTACGTTCATAGTATTTGAATTTATTACATTGGTTGCAATAAATTACATTTTTTTTTTTACTGAAATCAAATCCTATAATTTTCACATGTGAAATATGCAAATCGTGACCAAACAACACTGATGATTACCTCATTCGCTACGCGCATTCGTGAATAGATGTGTTGTTCGGTAGCCCTTTTAGAATTCTTCGATTAACTATTCTATAAATATATATTTGCACACAAAAATTTCCACAAAGAGATTTTAAATTGCTTGAAAGGAAGTAATATCGTTAAGACAATGTGTATAGCCTTGCATGACGACCCAACGACAATTTTGATTTTTTTTCTTTGAACACGACAAATATATCGTTTTTAATCAGACAATTTGGTTATATAACATTACATGTGCCGTGCTCAGTCATTGAATAATGGTACCACAGTGACTGCTGAGGTGCATAAATTGCTTTCCTATTAAATTTAAAACAGGCGACAATCCTTCAGTACATCTCAATTTCTCTACAAACAGACTTTGGGGATGTTCATATAAAATATGAATTATTGAAAATGTGCATTCACCTTCAGTCTTAATAGATCATTTTGATACATTGTTTTATGCATAATTTATCGTGTAGAAAATTATATGCTGCTTTGAGGAGAAAAGCCAGACACAAACATCAATTATACATCAATATGACATTGCAGGAGAGAAAGAATGCGATTTGAATGCTGCAATATCAGATAACAGTACTGCAGCTTGTATTATAACTATTGTAAAATAAATGAGTGATGAGGGATGATTTACAACATGATGCACTCTAAAGCGGAATTCAAATTGGGATTGTTTCGCATGTTGAATTTTTTGTGCTTCTAAAAATCTGAAACAACTTGGTGCGTTTATTTGTAATGTTTCTATTCTCATAAACTTTTTCGATTTGATATTAGTCTGTCTTAGGTTTGTTTCTGAGCTTTAAATGAGATAAACGAGTAACAATAGTTTTTTTCTAATGCGATGTTACAGTACTAAACTATTACATGAAGAAATAGACAGTGTGATATCTGTATAGCAATGATGAAATTTTGTACATAAAATTGGAAAGTCGAACCAAACTCTTCAAAAACCATGTCAAACACATATACACTAAATATGACAACAAAATTAAAATAGCACCTTAATGTAAGATTCATGCAAACAATGCAGATATTAATGTATATCAGACACAATCATCAGATTCACAAATGCGTCACAAATCTAAATGTAAAACGTAAAATCACAAAAAAATGAACCCCGAGGAAAATTTGTTCTGAAAGTCCCTAACCACATGGCAAAATCAAAAGAAAAACACATCAAACAAATGGACAAGAACTGTCATAATCTTGACTTGGTACAGGCATTTTCAAATGTAGAAAATGGTGGGTTAAACCTGGTTGTATAGCGCTAAACCTCTCACTTTCACGACAGCCTCATCAAATTCCGTAACTTTGAGGTGTTCTCCAGTATAGATTTTAGATCTTTTGGACTGATATTAGTATAAAAAACGTAATTTAATATTTTTGTTTCTAAATTGTTCATTTCATTCTATACACAAGTCTTCTTTTATTGGCTGTACATAGAAAAGTAAATGTTTTCTAGTTATCCGTAACAAATTGTCTGCTAGTTGATTTTAATCATTGATTTAATTTAATACTTTTAATAAAAGCCTTTACAGCTATTGATGAGAGGTGAATGTTGCAAATCCAAATTTTGCATCAGTACTTTTCATTCACGAGACGTTAAATAACAGTAAACTTAATACACAAATATTATAGGCACGGAGCAGATTTTACTTTATATTTCATCAGATTGTATTTAGTTTCTCCGATAAGTATGATGATGTACGGTACAAACATTTATGCTTTGAGTGGATATACAACATGCATTTGTTAATTTTAAAATTATTATCTGCTTCAGAGGAGAAATATATTTTATTATGACGTAATAGTGTTTTTATGCACGCTGGGAATTGATAATTTGATTTTTTTTCCATAAGCAAATCCAATATAAGATTACGACATAACTATTAAACTGAGGTTTGGTAGTTTTATCATAAATATAAACAAAATAAGCATATAAAACCACAAGAAAGCAAAACCAAATGAACATTAATAGGTTGTAAGCTGACAGTATGAACCTTGATGTTTAATATATATAGATAGTTAACAATTCCGATAAAGTATCTGATGAATATTTCTGTAGACAAATCAGCAAAACCAATCATCTCTGATATAAGAATTCGAGTCTTCAGTAAATTTGACTACCTTAATTAAGTACAAAAGAAGAGCGAAAGATACCAAAGGGTCATGTGTGCGTTTCGTTTTCTCCTGTTACAAATCTTATTCATTTACAAAAGATTTCTTCCCAGCTACCATACAAAAATACATGGATCTGACACTATTCAGATCTGCTTTCAGTTATGAAAGTAGATATGTCAGCCAAATAAAGTACAGGTACAAAATCGTCAAATAGGTGTAACATTTTGATACAATCTAGATATAACTTTAAGAACTTCAAAATTGAACGAAGGTCGTTGCACTGTCATGTCCTTGTAAGAAAAGTATGGACACATAGTTTGTTTTTTTAATCAAATTTAAAGTAAGGTAATCGCAGACGATATTATAGTTTTTATTTGGTCGTGTCATTTTCCTTTGGTATACGAATAAATAAATCTTGATTACTAACAAACTAAAAAAACACCAAAATCATCTCGTGTCTACAAATTATAATTAAACGGTGCACTCAATAGTGCTTAGTTTTTTTATTTCTCTCGATTCAATTAATTAGAATTAGGTTACTGTAAGGTTTTATCATGTTGTTAGGTTTCAGACTTCATCATCAGACACATTTGATCGCACAAATGAAGGGAGACAAATTGCAATAATTAATATCATGACGGTTCTATGACTGACATCCATTTCCATAGCCATCACTTATCCGTTTATTTATTACACTCTAATCACTAATACTGATGGTAATGGTATCATCGAGTGCTAGAATCTTAGATACACTCTTTGATACATTTTTTCGATTTTAACTGAAATACTAGTATTACGGATGAGATATATAATTAGTGATTCATTTTATGAAGGAATGGATTATATAATCATACATCTCATTTGTACAAAAACCTTGAAATATTATGATAGTGCTTATATGGCGGAAATATACAATGGATTAGTCTATAAGGCGTTAATTAGTTATAAACACAGTTAATTAAGAGCATATATGCGAATCCAAGACTTCACTTAGACAAAAGCAAAAGAAAGCTTAAAATACTTAGAAATCAAACAAGCAAATCAAGTGATAACATTGTAATTTTGGATATGTTCAATTTGAATTTCCAGAATCTTTTCATTGATGACAAATACAATTTTCTTTCAATAATAGTTAACCTTTTAATCGTTTGTCATGTGTCGTAATCCAATTGGGTTTTGTTGATTAAAGATTACTGATTTATTCACACAAATTTCCTCTATAACTCCTATAGTTCATTGACAGTTATTCAGGCTCACTTTATTTGAAATTTCTGTCTAAATAGAGAATAAATCATAAGCGTTTGCTGTAGGTTGTCAACCAAATCAATCTGAATGACTTGTGCTCTGGAACCTTTATGAACTAAGAAGTCACGAGATCAACTAGAAAGTTTGAAATCAAGTCCGATCAAGCCAGATTTTCTTATTTTATACTACGGTACAATTTCTTCGTGTAAGGCTATTATCATAAGGCAATACTTTAACTCTTACGTTTGTAATACCATGCTTACCAGTATTCTAATTAAGGATTACTTGGAACATAATCTATCTTCATCGAATGGCTTGTAGGATTTTAATATTATAAACAATTTGTTCTTTTAGGATAGTCCTACATGGTATAATTATATAGATCTATAGTTTTCCATACGGATAAACTATATCGACTTTTCATTCATTAGTACAATCTCAAATAGATATTTATAACTTAGTATGACAGTCTTTTCGAAAGCTGACAATATTTTATACAAGTCATATCGGTTCAATCTCCTTAGACAAAAAAAATTATAACATTTCTGTATATATATTTTATATGGAACATGACCATATTTCGGAAAGAAGGAACAATTTGTGAGACAAACCTTTCAAAAACCCATTCCAACCGTCATAAATAAGGCTGTATTGTATCTTCATTTAGCAGTTATCAATGTGTATATGTTCGTTTCTTAATTGAGGATGACCTGTACAACCAGTTTTCATAAGATGATGCCTGCCATGAATTTCAAGGTAAACGATCTAAATCATTGTCAATTGTTCATTCCTGTACTTATATAAAAAAATTATTTTGAAAAGCTCACACATATAGCTATCAGTGTAATTAGAAAGAGACAAAATAAAGCAAACAAAAGGATTAACGACATTTTAGAAAGGGATTGATCCTATAATTCCACATATATTAATTTTATTATAGTTTCTTAATTTCATTTGTATATTTTAAGAAAAGAGTCAAATGGACATTTCTATTCTCCATCCTATAACTATAACTATAAATCAAATCAAATGTTTTCTACCCAATAAATAGGTTTGTACTAACATGAGCAACACGCAAGATGCCAAAAGTGGAGTAGGGTCTGCTTACCCGAGATCATTCCCAGTAATTTAGTGGGATCGTTTTGCTGAGTCGTAAGTGTTCTATGATATGTTTTGTGTACTATTGTTTGTCTATTGTTTGTCTATTGTTTGTCTATTGTTTGTCTATTGTTTGTCTATTGTTTGTCTATTGTTTGTCCTATTGTTTGTCTATTGTTTGTCTATTATTTGTCTATTGTTTGTCTATTGTTTGTCTATTATTTGTCTATTGTTTGTCTATTGTTTGTCTATTGTTTGTCTATTGTTTGTCCTATTGTTTGTCTATTGTTTGTCTATTGTTTGTCTATTGTTTGTCTATTGTTTGTCTATTGTTTGTCTATTATTTGTCTATTGTTTGTCTATTGTTTGTCTATTGTTTGTCTATTGTTTGCCTTTTTTGTTATGGTCAGTGTATTTTCTACTTATGAGTTTGACTGTTCCTCTTGTATATTTTACCTCTCTCTTAAAATATCTTAGCTGCATTTGTCAAAACCTTTTTGGGATGTGGAATCATCAACTGTCTGGTCGTTTTAACTTTTTTTATTCGTTCGTCTTTTGTAGAAGAAACTGACGTGCACATTTGTAAGTCTGGTATAGTTTCATATTATTTTTTTGTGATTTATTATGTTTGCTTCAATGACGTTTTTCAAACTACTGGTAACCTTTGTTTAGTTCTTTGTTTATTTTCAAGGGAGATTTGAGTGTCACATACATATCCATTCTTACCACAGGCCTATACTTATATGTACGGTAAAGAAACTCTTATATTCCCATCTACATTGATATTCATATATACAACAGACAACGATTAAACGTAAACCTACACGTAGGATATAAACACGCAGTTAATTTTTTACACAAAACCGATGTAACCAAGGGATGAAGCTTGGACACTGTTTTTGTTTCTGTTGTAATTTATATCAAAGTATTATACATTAAGTAAAATAGACTTATACAACTACGCATTTTAATTGTGAGAATAGGAAATAAAAAAAAAACTCAAAACTTAAAATCGCAGTTAAGATATCAACCATTTTCACTAAATCTGAAAAAATCATATCTACTGATGGAACATTTGAATAATGACAATCCTAATCCGTGACTTGAGAGTACAGGCTGTCCTATGACGCCAACTGTTAATGTTACGGATATCCGCTAATTGAACCTGAATGTCTGTCGCCCTTGATATCAGACAATAATCACATATAACATGTTTCCAGTTTCGTGTCGAATCCTTATATATGTATCACGTCTAGTCAAGTCAATACACTTTCGTGTTCTAGAAAATACAATTTAAACGAATCATATCTATTCTTTAGTGTCACCAATTATTGATTATTTTCAAATTTGTGTTTAAAGTTTCACCCTTGAAAAGGTCTCTTTCCAAATTTGCCAGAGTACTATAATACATTTTTGTTACTTTTCATTATGTAAATAGTTCAAATCATTGAATAAATACAGCTGATAACTGAGGTAAAAGCAAACAATGAGTAATAAGCATAAAGATAATATATATAACTTACTAAACAAATAAAAACAACAAGAACATACGTGTTCGCGGAGGTGTGGTAATTTCAAATGAATGATAAAAACTGGTCTAAGTGGTTTTGATGGCTTTTAGCTTCATGTGGCTATTGACAATAGATTACCTAAAACCTAGTCAACTATAATTGACTGCTCAAATACAAAAGATTGCATCATAAAATATTTGTAATTTGTATGTGAGTAAAATATCGTTTTTTACGTGTTTGAGGGAAATTATACATGTTAATAATGGTACACTTTAATTTCGGGATATTGTATATTTATTTTCAAGAAAAACGAGTGTATTTAAAAGTGAAGGGCAAACGTTCGATTGCTTAAATTTTAGTTTAAATACATATGATTTCAAACTGCAAGAAAGAGGGTACTTGTCGTCGGTCATATAGTTGAATTTAGCTATTGCACAAATATAACTGACTTGAACTCAATCTTTTGATTTCTGAAAGGATAGAATTAATATAAAAAAGAAATGGAAATAGTCAACATGAATTAAATAAAATACTGAACTACAAGAAAAATCCAAAACTGATAGAACCTTTAGTTAAAAATTGACAAAATCAAAAGCTCAAACACATAGAAAAAAGGACGAAAGATATCAAAGTGACATTCAAACTCATTACCCGAAAATAACTTGTCAATGCCTTGTTTAAAAAAAAAAAGAGACAAGCAGACAAAAAACAGTACACAAAACACAACTAGGAAAACGTAAGTTGAACAAAAAAAACCCACTTAAAACTGTGGGTGATCTCAGCTGCTCAAGAATGGTAGGCAGACCACGCTCCATGTGTTGTTCCCGTCATGTTGTTCATGTTAGTACGAATTTGGTTATAAGTCTAATTTGGTAAATCAAATTCTAGGTAAAGGGAACAGGATTGCAGTTACGACATTTGGAGCATCTTCTGTGGGCATATTTAATAACCATAACCAACACGGTGACCGTAAATGCAAAGAAGATATAATTTCAACTTCAGCACTTAAAACTGTTGGTTAAATAGCTTCCGTTTTAGCAGCAAACACGCTAGAAGATTAAAAAAAGGAAATACACAGCTATTAAAACAAGAAAGGATAGATATATATAGGAAGTTTACCATGATCATGATGATGCGTGATAACATTAATAAACGTTTACTACTCATTTTTGATATAGAATATTAAAATAGCTTCATAGATAAGTGTATAATGTTTGTATCAAATTGCAAAGTTGTATTTTATACAGAAATCCATTTCCTGCTTTTGACAAATATTCAGCAGTGTCTACAAACAGTTGTTAATTAAATGGCATTTGCGTTATTATCATTTTAATTTACTATACCATTATGCCAATATTCACATTCTATTGTGAAATCTCGATGAATATTACTATTAAAATGCCATATTCTGTCAGATAGTTCAAATGTTTTAAATATATCGGAAATTGATGAGACTGTCATTAAAGTGAGAGGGTTAGCGCTATAGAACCAGGTTTAATCTACCATTTTCTACATTTGAAAATGCCTGTACCAAGTCAGGAATATGACAGTTCTTGTCCATTCGTTTTTGATGCGTTTTGCTATTTGATTTTGCCCTGTGATTATGGACTTTCCGAATTGATTTTCCTCTAAGTTCAGTATTTTTGTGATTTTACTTTTTAAGATTTTGCTACAGCATTTTGAAAATATTTTCTCTCAGTGAATTTTATCAAATATGACGTCTATAATTAAAGTACCAATCAAGCAAATGAAAGCGGGGGGACGTGAGAATAATCTCAGTGCAATTAGCTATAGATAGATAAGTAACAGCACACAGCTAACTAAACATCTTTATCTTTCATTTGAATAAACAACACTTTTGGAAAAGGATTGCCGCTATAATTCTTTGCATTTTTATTCTATTTTAGTTTCCTAATTGTATATGCATATCTTAAGCGGAGAATCAAATGGACATTACTATTCTCCGTCCGGCCTAATAATAACTGCAAGAACCAGTATCTTATAAAGTACTAGAACCAGGATTTAAAACAAATGATTTTAATTTAGGCGGATCGCAGTTTAACCTTATAATTGAATTATCACGGTCATGAATTTTTGAAGTACTAAGGCTTTTCTGCCTCAGGCGTATATGACCTTAGCTGCATTTCGCAAGACTTTTAGGAATTTTGGTCCTCAGTGCTCTTCAGATTCGTGCTTTGTTTGGCCTTTTTATTTTTTTGGATTCGAGCGTCACTGATGAGTCTTTTGTAGACGAAACGTGCGTCTGGCGTATATACAAAATTTAGTCCTGGTATCTATGATGAGTTTATTTATATACATATAAATTAAATGGTGACAAAACTTTAATTTTGTTTCAAAAGCTAGGGATTTTCTACCAAATGAATAGATTACCTGAGATGTAGTTATCAAACATTTCAAAATGTTGAGTCCATAATGCTCTTAAACTTTGTACTTTTATCTAGACGTTATAAATTGTAGGATTCAATCGTGACTGATAAGTCTTTTGTAGACAAAACAGGCGTCTAATATTCAAACATTTTGGCCTATAATGTGTGTTCGGCTAAGTTTTGTTTGTTTATAAGACCGTCGGCAGTCTTTGTTAGTCAACTCGATAGTTAATTAGATGGCGTCTGGACCAAAATTGACACGAAACGATGATACATACCATCGTCATAAATACCTTGTAAATTATTTATTTTAGACTTTTTATAATTCGGATATACGTTATACATGTAGCTTGTTGTTAATCGAATATGAGAAATAAATCATCAAAGATACAAGATTGAAATTTTGTATTTTTGCAACATTTGACTTTGAGTCAAATCCGTGAACATGAATTAGCCACCTAATGGCTATTTAACCATTGTTTCATTTTAATGGTAAATCTGAATGCCACAAATATATATATTTATATATTTACAAAGACCAAAGGCTTAATCGTATGTCCGTTCAAGCATCTTTATTATTCTTGACTCCTTATCTATATTCATAATAGTTATCAATGCTACCAGGATTATAATTTTACATGCTAGACGCTCGTTTCGTCTACATAAAACTCATTAGCGACGATTGGATCAAAATATTTAGAAGGCCAAACAAGTATAAAATTGAAGAGCATAGAGGATCCAAAAATCCAAAACAGTTGTGCTAAATACGGCTGATGTAGACCATGCCTGGGATAAAAAAAACAAATCCTTAGTATTTCGAATAATTCACACTTTGCAAAAAAAATAAAAACAATAAAATTATGATATAAAGAAAACGATTAAAAAGGCAAACTTTCTCAGTTACATGCAGGATATAAGTAAGTATCGACTTTATAGACAAAACCGATGTAACATAAGGATGATGATAGGACGTATTTTAGAAATGAGGAAACTGTCTGCAATTGGTATTTTCTTTGCTTTCCTCTTGCTTGATCTATATCGCAGTAGTAGACATTAAGTAGAAGACTTAGAAAACTATGTAGTTTAGCTGTGAGAATAGAAAATACAGAAATAGTATTTTGAAAAAATGTAATTTCTAACATCGCAGTTGAAACATCGGCCAGTCTGACTAAAGCTTAGAAACCATATCTACTGATGGAACATTTTGATAATGACGATCCTAATCCATGACTTAAGTGTCCTAACTGTCCAATGACGTTATTATCTTATGTAACGGATATCCGGTAATTGAATCTCAATCTCTGACGCCCTTGAAGTCAGACAATAATCACATGTAACGACGTTTCCACTATCGTGTAGAATCCTTATATATGTAGTCAATAGGTTATTGTTGTCTATACATAAAAGGCAATCTTCAAAATAAATATACTTTTAAAGTGTTAATATAAATGTGTTGACTACATTTTTATAGTAGAAATGCTTAGCTCTTAATTTAAAGATGTCTGACTTAATGGGACGAAGCAGTATTATAACGTTTCAAAATGTAGTCTTTTGAAATACTAGAACTGATAAAAGAACAAGAAAAGCAACAAAAAGCAATCTTCTGATCTTGATTCACTAGGATAGTCAATTATCCTACCGAAGGTTGGAACCTTTTTTCCGGACACTTCGGCATCCCCTACTAATAAAATTTGACTGCTACGAAATAGTACAATAGTGCTGCAAGTGACGATAAATACCAATCAAACAATACAAACAGACTATTGGTTCATTATTCACAATTCATAAATCTATAATATGGTGGGTTTTTTTAGTTGTTGTCCGGCATATATGTTGTTTAGAATAACTGTTGTTAGCATCAATCAGGCCAGTGATTTTTCTCAATTGAATTATTTCACATGTTGTCAAGCCGTTCATGTTTTTTTATAACTTATTTATTATTTTTTATTTTGTAAATTGTTGGAAGCCTCACAGTGAACCATAGTTGTTTACAGCATTATCTTATGATAAATTTTCTCATTGCCAATCATATCAAATTTTATTATTTATATATTATATATATATAAAATGTCAATATTTCAAAAAGATAAAAGCGCAAAAACACAAAATCTTTAGTAGGAAGATAACACTTGCTTCCCATTTTTCATTGTTAAAAGATATATGTTGACCTTGAACTGCTAACATCGACATATTTTGAACTCTAACGACTGGTGGCTAGGTATCCCATCTGTAATTATACCGCACCTCTTTATTTTTATATTGTAGATTAACCCAGGAACTGAGGTAGTATAACTTGTTAGAAAATTGGCAAATTAAGCTTTGATACGAGTAAGGTCGTGCCTTTAAGGAATATCGGCTTACATATAATAGCAGTCCTACAATTCTTAATTAGATTGTATTGCTTCATTAAGGGGCGTATTGTCTAGAAGTATCGACAATTAAATTTAATACCAAAGATACACTTGAAATAAACTGTTTATTTGTCAATTATTAGGTCTTTTTCTTTTATTTCAGCAATTAATGAACCGATACTGCGTCAAGATTAAAAATCAATTCAGTCTGCGATAGAATAATGATTAAGTATGAAGCGTCTCTTAAAAACAATATTTTTTGCTGAATTAACAAGACAGCAACATGAAAGTTTTACGTAATGTTAATTCTTTCATCATAATTTGTTTGAATTTCCGACCATCTTCCTTTTGCATTTTTATCATGCAAAAAAATGCGAATAAAAGCTGTCATAAAGTGTTTTTTTGTAATAGAGATCTTTCGGTTTTTTTTACCTCTAAACATCGATGTAGTTTTACCATACAATACTCTTTTGTCATATTTTTTGTTTTTAAAATTCAAAATAATATGAAGAAAACATTTTGCTCAATCAACATAATAATAAAAAATTATTGGATTTCGTGTTGTATACATTTCTGATATTGTAATGCAATTCGTTTGTAACGATAATTCTTATTGGGCGTTAACACATATTTTAAAGGGTCAAATTCCATGTTCTACAAGTCCGGAACTAAGAAAGCAACCATTTTGAATGGATATGTTTTTGTAAATGTAATGTCTTACAAAATAATAATGAAAGTCGCATTTTTAAACCTCAAAATAATCTTTTTGTCAACATTGAAACCATTCTGAAACGTACGAAAGGTATAAATACGTCCATTGCTATTGTTTGACATTGTGAGTATACATTTGACGTCACATTGTTTAGTTGCTAATTAGCAACAGTTCGGACTTTTTCGTGTCATTTTACACACCTAATTATGTATTAAATGGTATTTATTTTAATATGCTGCACTAGAATGGAGTTAACTGTATTGTATTTTTAAGATTTGCCTTCGTAAAACTTGATCGTCACTGGGTAAACCCATTCGCTACAGTAAAATATACGTTTTACGAAGGTCAAGCTTAAAATACAAAACAATTATCTCCTTATGTTAACATTGTCTTTCTTCGTGATTATTGCATAAATAATAATCATTTCATGTATAAATCTATGAACTGTAAAGCTATATAATATATCAGGTAGTCTAAAATAATTTTGACATTAAGTGTGAACACGTGTCTATAATGTATAATGAACTAAATGATGGTATAACATTATATTCATTATGTATCAATAGTTAAGTTCATATAGATTATTCCAAAAGAGATCTTCATTAATTAGGAAAATCACCTTATGAATTTAAGGGTGTTTTAATTATGTGCAGATGAATATAGGGTACTGAATGAAGGAATAATTTATTGACATACGGATAATTAGATTTTACTTAACTACTTTGATAATAGTTAGTTAGTGATTAACTTATTACTTGTAATTCTTTCAGTGACTGCGAGTATTTTCATACGGTACTTTAAGTCTTGAATCATTTTGTTATACGATTTTTGTACTTTGTGCTAATCGAATGAAGCAAGCATTTGCTTGGCTAATCTTTCAGATTTTATGGTTTAACTGTTACATCATCGACCCTGGTTATGGGAAGGGTGAGCACTATTAGTTATTTTAATTTTAAATCCGAAATATTCTGTTTATTATGTCCCAGGATCTGCTCATCCTTCCGGAGCGAGCACCTGATATCACCCCCAGTTTTGGTTAGGTTCGCGTTGCTTAGTCTTTAGTTTTCTAAGTTGTGTCTTTTGTACTATTATATGTCTCTTGATTTTTTAGCCATGGCGTTGTCATTATGTTTTCGGTATATGAATTTGACTGTCCCTCTGGTTCCTTTCGCCCCTCTTTTTAAAGCCTGTGAATCAGTGGTTGTCATTGGTAAGTTTTTATCATACTTGTTTGTCGTCATTACGTTGTCATTTGTTTGATTTATTTCACATAATTCGAGGTCGGTGTCTTTTGTATCTTGCTGAAACGGATTTGTTCATTGTAGAAGGCATATGGTGACCAATATATTCCCATCTACGTTATTGTGTCTATGATGGATAGTTGCATCACTGGCAATCATACCCAAGCTTCTTGTTTCTTTATGAGCTAATATTTTTGTGTGTGTATAATTACGGTATTTATAAGTTCCAATTTAAAACAACACTTTAAATAATAGCCTAATAGGTTTTAATATTAACAGCAAGACCATTTTACACTGTTGTAATTTTCTTTGGCAAATTATAATTTTGTGGCGTTCTAAGAAATTTAACTTTAAGAAAACTGAAACATTTATAGTTTTATTTAATGTTTACGTCAGACAGGAAGATCAAAAGATTTCTTCAATTTACATACTGAAAGATATTTGTACATGATGCACAATCAATTAAAAAAAATTTATGCAATTAAAATAACATCCATTGGTGTATTGATAGTACACACCTGTTGTGAGTTTACTCAAGTGATTGAAGAGCCAATTATAATCCAAAGTATGAACGCCGCGATAACACGTAGCCTGTAGTCATGAACTTACAACTATTTACCTCTTTCATACAAGTGTCTGTATACTAGAGCAATGCTATAAAATTGTAACACTTTGAATTACAATAAAACATTAAAATTTTTTTTTATTTTCGATTCAATTCTAACTCTACCACCAATAACGACAAAAAAACCAAAAAAAACCCCTATAGACATATAGCAAAACAACGAATATATATAAAACAAACGAACCCTTTCGGTCTACATAAAAAATTATCAAGAACATAAAAACATACAAAAGTCAGAAAAGATCAGGCACTGAATGAGTATGATGTTTACACGAATGTCATGCTACATTTTCAAATTAAAGACACATTGTGACTTTACTAGATTGAAAACTTTGATACAATGAATAATTAGTAATTGTACTTGTCCACTCTGCTTAAAATAAGTCTGATGAAAGCATTAACGCACTTACTGAGAATTTGAAAAGATGGGAAAAGTTAAGTGAAAATCGATATCTATTTATTTATGTCGTCTGTCATATGCATTCATTAAGCGTCTCATTGTCATGTAGATGATATACATTACGTTAGACAATTGCCGTCTTTTATTCCTGTGTGATCATAACAAGTTTTCTGGAAACAATCATAACATTTATTGCAAAAGATTTTTAAATCTATATACAAATTGCTTTTGCCGTGAAGAACAATACATTGTATTCAGATATAAAACTAATATGAAATACATAAATAAAATATATAATGCATGAATTGAAGAACAACAACACCAAATAAACTTTTTAAATACTGGGAATAAGTAATGTAACTTAAACGATTCAAACAAATCATCGACAGCTCAAGCCGTTACGGGAGATAACTCCCAACATCACGCCACGTTCATGTTATATAATGAAAGCATATATATTGCATTATCAGGGTTATAAATTCATATGAATGAGGATAGTGTCATACCTAATATACATACACAAAATCCACAATATAAAAATCGTACGTGATGCAAAACAATACACACCATTATACAAATATCTACATGTATTTGAATGGGTAGCTTTAAGGAAGCATTATTTTGACTGTAGCAAACAACTTATATAGATGGGTTGTACATTGAGTAGTAGGTGTATGATCTTTCAAACATCACTTCAAAAAAAATCTTAGAATATCAATTCAAAGCTTGATAACAAAAAATTCAAGAATTCAAATAAAGTTCCAGTAGTTCTCCTCTTATATTTGATGCGTTTCCCTCAGTTTTAGTTTGTAACCCGGATTTGTGTTTTTTTTTCTCAATCGATTTATGAATTTCAAACAGCGGTATACTACTGTTGCCTTTATTTACAATATGAGAATAACAGATGAAATATTTTAAAAAATATAATAGATTAATTGCAAAACTTGATTTATAATTTAAAATTAATAAAGTTGTTGATAATATGATTTTGCAATGCCTAAATGGTAAACGTAATTCTCTTAATCTTCTGAGTAAATAAATATTATTCCATAATATAAAGTACAGAATTAAATGCCATCGATTAATCAATAATCATTTATGCAATTCATTTTTATTCTAATGTAAAACGTAAAAAACACCATGGTCACTATCTGTGTCATCAAATGGCAATGATATATATGGCCTTGTTTACGCCATACACTTTACCTTATTTAATTACAGAAAACTCTGACCCATACACAGTTTTAAGCCATGGTATACATGATACCTGTTTACATGCATTTTATGTTTTCTAGATTCGGATATGCAACTGTTTATGTTACAGAAGGTGAAAATGAACTTAGAAGGCTAAAATGACACGTACAAAAAGAAAAAATCACAAAAATACTGAATGAAAATTCAGAACAGAAAGCCCTTAATCAAATTACAAAATCAAAAGCTCAGTACATCAAGCGAATTGATACCAACTGGCATATTCCTGAATTAGTACAGGTATGTTCCTTCGTTTTCCATTTATAGTTGATGTGTTTCCCTCGGTGTTGGTTTGTAAACCGGATTTGTTTTTTGTTTTCTCAATCGATTAATGACTTTTCACACCGGCATACTATGGTGCCTTTATGTAAAATTGAGAATGGAAATGAAGAAAGTGTCAAAGAGACAACAATCCGACCAAAGAGCGCAAAAACAGCCAAACTACACATTGAATGTTTGAAAATATTTTTTGAAATATTGTTTTCTTTTTGATTCAAAGAAAACTCTTTCAAAAAAAAAAAGAAAAAAGAAGCCAATTCAACAACAACCTAAAAGTACATATCAACACAATTAACTAATCAACTAAAACGAACTCTTTCAGTCTGAATCAAAAAAGAACAAAACAAAATAAAATAGGAAAGACTGAAAAGTCAAGCACTGATTTAGTATGACATTTTTTTTACAAAGATATTATGAATTATTTCAATTAAAAGACAAATACGACTAATAAATGATGATTAGTTGTACGTGGCCTCTGTGTTTAAAACTTACTTAGATCAAAGCATTAGCGCACTTACTGAACAATTTAAAAATTAGGGATATGTGTAGTGAAAATCAATAACTATTTATTTCTACCGTTTTTCAAATGCATTCCTTAAACGTCTCATTGTCATGTAGATGATACACATTACATTAGACAATTGGCTTCTTTTATTCCTGTGTGATCATAACAAGTTTTCAGGAAACAATCATAACACTAATTGAGAAAAGATGGTTTTATAAAAAAAATTGTAGATTTATAAATCTATATATAAATTGCTTTTGCCATGAAGGACAATACGTTGATATAAAACTTATATGTAATACATAAATAGTAATGAATGAATTGAAGAAAACCAAAACCAAATATAAGGTTGATGTTCATGATACGAACTTTCAAAATACTGGGAATAAATAAGGTAACTTACACTATACAAACAAATCATCGAAAGCTTAAGCCGTTACGGGACATAACTTCCACATATCACGACATGCTCATGTTACGAAAGGGAAGCAAATATAATGCATTAGGAAAACATAATGTTATAATTTCATATGATTGATGGTATTGTCATACTAGATGGACGTACACGAAAACCCCATTATAATAATCGGACCTGATTCAGTATACAATACACACCAGTATACAACATCTACTTGTATGCGAATGCTAAGCTTTAAAGAAGAATTTTATTCAACTGTAGCAAACAAATTATATGGATTGACTGTACATTGAACAGTAGGTGTATACCCTTTAAAACATCACTATAAAAAGTCTTAAAATATCAATTCAAAGTTAAAAAAAAAATTAAGAATCGTTGTAATTTTACGTGTAACCAATATCCCTATTCTTTTTTTTTTTACCTATTATGTGTGTCTGTTTTGTTCACACATTGTTGTCAATATAATTGAATTTTATGCAACTGTCATACACTTGAGAGGTTTGACCAGCTATAAAACCAGGTTTAGTTCGTCCTTTTCTACATAAGAAATGTCTGTATCATGTCAGGAATATGACAGTTGTTATCGATTCATTTGATGCTTTTGAGTTTTAATTTTATTAACAATTTAACTAGGTACTATACATTTAAATGTTCCTCAGTATTTTTGTTATTTTACTTTTTTATAATAGAGCAATTTATATTTTCCAACTAACATGACAAAATATAATGAGCAATACTGGGAACTTAATTCATTTTGTTAAAGCACTACACTTGTTTTTCAGTCAATGTACATATTTTCCTTATTTTCTGATAGTTTCTTTCAATACCTTCCTTCATTGTCTTTTGTTTGTTTTTGCTTTTGTTTGTTTTTGCTTTTGTTTGTTTTTGCTTTTGTTTGTTTTTGCTTTTGTTTATGTTTTGGAAAGAATGTTTTGTTTACTTTATACTGATTGTTTTGCCTTGTTTTTGTTGTATGTCATTGTTTCTGATAAATATCCTACTAACAAAACAACAATGTGCTACCACGCATTCAATCTACCATATTACAGACAAGAAAGAAAACAAAAGAATAATCACATGAATAGACCCATCCATATTGGTCTGTTTGATCCACATTATTTGAATCATATGTCAGCGAAACTTTACTTGGAAACCATTGTTTACAGTAATGAGAGATTATTATTCAGATACATAAGCAATATATTATAAATTGGTGAACATAATGGATCACTTTTCTATAATCCAAGGACAACAGAAACCAAAAGCTTTTAAATAAATTTGATACTGAATCTCGGCATTAAATTCTTAATTATTTCCTGTTGTTCTCAATGTTTTATATAGGCAATGCTTAAGAACGAAATCTGATTTGGTCAAATGTTATTGAACCCACATCTTTTGTCGTAGAACTACCGATTATATCACCCCACTCAATCATCTCGTTTGTATTACATAAAACCAAAATGCTATTTATAAAAGTGAAATTTACATGTAAACTGAAACATTAAAGGCTATTGTTTTCAAGGTCTATAATTTAACACTCCTGGTTTTGAACGCGTAGTTCAATAATAACTATATAGCGGGATCGATTTGTAGATTTTCATCTTTTAGCGCAGCGACATTTTGGACTTCATGTTAGTGACTACGAAAAAAAAACGAGTACGTTATCTACATAGATAAACAACTACATTACAAAACCCGGGAACAAACTATCAAATAATAATGTTATTATAATGGACTTCCAATTTTTATTTAACTTGTTATGTTTTCAGACATAAACAAACAACAAATAAGTATGTTCATTTTGATTTTGCTTCAAAAGAATATTTTCTAGTGCTTCTTGATTGGAACCAATTAACACGGACGCTATGAATGACATCTATGACACACAGAGAAGTAGATTTATTTACATTTAGTATCAGCTATATAAGAATACAAAATACTGATTCAATCTTATTTCACATTGGAATTGATTTTCAATCTGTCCCTTGTCCATTTTTGCGAGACAATCATGATAGTTTCTCGAACAGAACAATTAACCGTGACAGCGACTTGAAAGATCATTATGCTAGCCTAAAATAAAGTTTTAAGAAAGTTTCATATTTAAGTAATCTTTTCTGCAGTCAGTATTTCTCAATAAGTTATAGTAGAAGTGTTCCAATCATAAATATTATCTATTTACTTGTTTTAATAATATACCAAAAATTAAAGGATACAATTATATTGTGAATTTATTGTGGCTTATATTTTATTTTGATTTCAAACTGTTTACCTATTAATATTGAAATAAAAAGATTGTCAAAAGATAGGATTCAATTAAAATATTGTATTTTTTTCTCTTTATGTACGCAACTTCAGTTATAAGTATTTACATACACTCAGGCCAAGTTCGGATGGATATCTAGAGTAGATTGAATTGACATGGTCATATATAACACCTGTTATGATTGGATAAAGCTTTTCCGCCATTAACACTCGAGGAACCCTGGTTGTGGCAGGGTTCCTAGAGATCGACTCGATATCCCGGATGTTATGACGTCAATCCAATCAAATTTGAATGTAAACATATTCAGAGTTGGGGCCTTGTACTTCCGGTAATCTAGAGACCTTACTATTCAAAATTATTTACCGTTCATATGGAACTCTAGTCAGAACTCTAGTTCCATCCGAACTTGGCCATTGTGTTCAATGCTTGTTCTCTTTCGTCATCAATTGTCAGAGGAGATTCTAAAAGTTTTCACAGCCTACTGTTATATTTGAAATTGCATTCATATGTACATTAAAATTATATTCACCGTCGGATAATATAAAATATGTTTGTACTTGTGACAAAAGAGTTCAAATGATTGACAATGCAGGTTTTTGTTCAGATCATACACGTGAATGATATATCAGCATCAGACAATGTACGTTTTCCCCCATTAAAACTTAAAAGTATATGGCCATTATTAGATTATAAGATACTGTGATTTCCTTGTAATCAAATCAAGTATTTTGCACTAAAAGCATATTCATGCATATTATGTATTCCCTTTTATCACGCAGTTGTGTTGTTATCGTTCTTTTGAAGTCGAGAGCTTTATCTGAAATGATTTAAATTATTAGTTACATATAATTCTCGAAATTTTTTCAATGATGAAAATAGAAAAAAACAGCATTGAAAACTGAAACTTTTTAACTACGCCATATATATTTTTGGCAAAATGGGTGCTGCGATTTTGGACTTCAACAAAAGGCAAGAGTAAATATAATGCAGCAAGCTCTTAGTTGCATCCTAGTGTAGATTATGGAAGCGATTCAAATTTCTGCCATATACTCGAAATTTCCCTAGAACATAAAAATAAAAAATAGGTAGGCATAATCGATATTTTTTTAAGGGATACAGTTTTATACAGTGAATTGGGACAATAGATATACATTTTGTACGTACAAATGTGTCCGGATTAGACTAGTGTAATCTAACTTTTCACCCTCCTGTCTTCAAACTTGACAAGTTGTAGATATGTTTAAGATCATACAAGTAAATGTAAAACCTATAATTGTATGCGAAGATAAAAAAAGAAAAAAAAAGAAATAACAGCAATCCCATCAAGGACAAAATAACATCTTTTGATATTAAGTGTCTAACTTAGACTAAGTCCTTGTCCTTAAAAATATATGAGTTTTGATTTTTTATCACACAACTGGAGGACTGTCAAATACAAAACATTAGGGATCTGAGTCAATCTTGACATTATTCATTTTAGCTGCCAACAACAATATATGCATTCGGATATAGTTTGGTTGAAACATTCGAAACGCACCTAAAAGGTTCATCGATGGAAATCCAGTTATGTAAAGATCTTACTAATTACCACACAGAAAATTAAAGCGAAATCTTTTAATTTCGCCAATAATCAGGTATTGACAAAAAGATATACGATATTATGTAAATATGGTTCAGTCAATCAAAGTAGGATTATTTTCAATTATTGTTGATGATGAAGATCATTAAAATACGTGTAACTGCTAATGAAACATTATTCATAATGTCTTATTCGTACTATCTGAAAGTACAAAATTATACTAGGATATAGGTTATTTAAGAGTGTTAATAGTACATAAATAAATTATGATATAAAATACCAAGATGATGTATGATTGCCAATGAAACAACTATTTTGTTGGCGATATAAACAAGAATGAGGCAGTCTTTGGTCTACAACAATGAGCACACTCAATACCGTATAGTAAGCTTTTAAGGTTTCCCACATAATAAAATGAATAACTAACGGTCTGATTTATCACAAGGCCAATAAACCACGTGTGACAGGCGTGCTTCAGATGACGCCGAAACAAAAATGTTCAGTAATAATGGTCATACAATGCTCGACCAATAAATAAAGTTAAAAAAAAAACCGCCACAAAAACTTGTTTTTTTTCTAGTCTACTTGATACAAATATCTGGTCTAAGTTGAGTTTCAATAAGGATAATAAATGACACATGACAAGCAATATTTATTACCAATAAAATTGTTATTTCTATTCAATACAATGTTAATACCAAAAGTTACAAATGATCTTTTGCGTAAGCTCTTTTTATGTAACACGACTTGTCTGGAATCGTTTAAGCGAGACTTTTTTTCAACCAATGTCAATGTGTATGTCTAACTTCTCAAAACCTTTGCGTACTATTATAAACTGTTACTTGGATGGAGAGTTATCTCATTGGCACTCACACCACATCTTCCTATATCTATTTACACTTTCAACTTGATGAATAATTATGTGAAAAAAACTCTTTTAAATTGACAAGTATGTAAATCATAATTATGGTGACAATCGAAGTAAAAAGTAACATAACAAAAAATTCGATCTCCAAGGAAAATTCAAAACGGAGAGTTCTTTATCAAACGACAAATCTTAGATCAAAGCTTAAGACATCAAACGAAAAGAAAACAACTGTCATATATCTGACTTGGTACATGCATTTCCTTAATACTTGTATGTAGAAAATGGCGAATTAAGTAACTTTTTCGTTATTTTTAATAGCTGAACAAAAAAGATTTATCTTATCAAAATGATTTTGTGATCTGTTTTTTTTTAAACCTGTACACGTGTTGCTCTCATTCTGTAGTTTTCTAATTAATGTTGGAGTTTTTTTTTTTGTTTTTTTTTGCCATGTCGTTTTACATTTGTTTTCACGTATGAGTTTTGAATGCCCTATTCACATCTTCCGCCTTTTTTACAATCAAAGTGTTGTCAATATATTAAGATTGATGCCGATGTCCTGTTCAAATTACAAAATGAAATTCTTTCACATATATAAATATAAGGAAATGTGGTGCCAATGTGCGTGATAACTCTTCATAAAAGTCACAATTTGTAAAAGTAAACCATTATAGGTAAAAGTACGGCCTTCAACGGGGAGAATTGGCTCACACTGATCTAGGCTATTTTCCAATCCAAACCAATAGAACATTAACAAAAGTAAAATACTTAAATGCTTACATAGACAAATTACTTTCCCGTTTTTTACTTGTAACGATGTTTTATGATAACGATTTTGATAAACCAGTCGTTGAAGCACAAATGAAGGGAAAATAGAAACCATAAAGTTGTTTAAGTTAATACAGAGTTCGAGATTGTCTGTCATTATTTTTAGTAGAGAAATATAAATAGGTCATAAATGTTGATTACTGCAATTTTAATAATCAGTTAACTATTTGATTGTCAAATAAAAAGGTTTTAAAAACAGCATTCTAGGAATTCGCTGTTTATTTTAGATTACTAACAGCTTAAAAGAAATACAATCAGATTAAATAAGAGTTGTAAAACATGGGTTGGAAATCTCCCATGGAAATTGGAGAGCACTAAAGCTACCTCACAATGACAGAAACCAAAGCGCCGATCAACAGCACAGGGTGTTATCGATACAAAAAAATATGAAAATATGGAGATGAGATGAAATTGCCAATGAGACAACTGTCCACCATAGTTCAAATGAAGTGGATCCGTAAGCAATGATATGCAACCGCACGTCCTTAATGATTATCTTCAATAAATATAAGGATTGATGTTTTAGTCGCAAAATGTGAACCTAACATTAAGCACGTGCACTTTCCTCTCTGTCACGAAACTGCAAGCGAGGTCACATGATTGACAAATTCTTTTTCTTATTTTTTTCACTTATACTAGATCCTATATTTAGAATTAAAAATACACATTCGAAGGTCACGAATTGTTTTTGTCTGATCTATGTAAAATTGAGAATGGAAATGGGGAATTACTTTAAAAAGATGAAATCGAAAATTTGAAAAACCATGAATCGGTTTGATACTAGTTTATGATCTTCTAAATAATTAGCATACATGAGTTACTTCAGTTTCATTATTTGTCGTGTAGCAGTACAGTGACTGAGGTTTGTCATCATAATTAGAATTACTAACATTGACGAATACCGCAAAATAACCGAGTGTAAAACATACTCCTTATTTAATATCCGATATCATTGCTTATTTATTTATTGCATTTTTCTCTCTGAAAAAATATGAGTACAATCAACACTATATCTTAGGAACAAACAAGTCTTAGTAGCTTGAACGACGGCGTTTTTTTTCAAATAGCTTGTTCAATGGATGGTTTTTCACTATTGAGGTATATATCTTGATATTCAGTTGATTTTTATGGCATGACTTACGATTAGAAAGGTTTTCATATTTTGAAGCATTTTGATGGTTCCTATGGTATCGTAAATAACTATTGAAACCCGTATCACTCAGAAAGAGATTATGAAATATTTGTTTAGAATATGAATATACATACTAGTTTTTCGTTTATTTCTTTACATTATGAATTGTGCTTCACGTTAAGCTGGGGTCACATATTCACGATTTTTACTGCCGTCCTTGACAAGACCATTCCCGATTAAAATTTACTAAAAGTCTGATCAAGATCCTACGAATTGTGGATGGAAATTCAATCTTTAAATAAAATTTGTAAAAAATGTAATTTAATCACGACAACAATAATATATTGTCCAGGAAGCGTCGATATTCAACCGTTTCCAAGCGAATTTATCCCGATAATCCCGTTCTAAATCCGCTTCTAATCCGATTTGTATCTTACGCCAGGTAAAATTCGACTGAGTCTGTCACGACTGCGTCCCGATTCTACCGAATGTAATCCGACAGAGATCAGATAGTGACAAGACAGTGAACCGACGCTGACGAAAGTTATCCGTTCGAAAACTGTCGGCATACTCGGGATGATCAGGTACTGTCGGAACGTCATCCTATCACGGTTCGCTCTATCGCATTGCAAACGGCTTTGTCAGGTCTCAGTCGTATTTGTATTCTGTATTTGTCGTGACTCTGACGTGGGTATTATTGACGAATTTAGAATTAATAACGGGACTGTTTCGGAACGGTTTCGGCAAAAACGGTTCGCAATCGACAAGATATGGATGCAATCTGGACTCAGAAAAACAGCAATGAAAAATTCCTCCAGATCATTCCCGTTCCACAGGACACCCGTCCCGAATACACAGAGAACATTGTTAGAAATTTGATCCGATACAACAGAATCTGTCACGACATTGGCACGATTGTAATCCGACTAGACAAAATCGGTTTCCCCGAATGTTACGGGACGCACCTAACTGTCGGGGTGCTTTGTCGAACTATTCGGACCCTTCCGACCAGTAGGAATCTGTTACGAACTAAAACGACTGCGTTCAGACAATAATAGGACATTCCAGATCATTGAGGATACTAATCCGACTTTTTCACTGTTCGTGTCGTATTGCTGTCTGATCTCAAACGGGAGCAATAATCGGCAATGTGTGAACCCCGCATTAGGGAATGTGACGTATCTTGAAAATACTTGAAAATACTTATGATTTAATATGAAAATGGCTATCAGTTTATTGATATTGATGATGTACTCCTTATCGTTACTGAATATAATTTGTCTATCATATCATGGCATATTAATAAATTATCAACATCCTTTTTGAGCATTTCAGCTTGGTTTTAAGGATAAACAGAATCAATTGCCGATAGCACAATAACATCCTTCATTCTAGTAAAAGACCTCAGGACAACAGAAAACAATTTTTGTTTTGAAAGTATCGATTTGTTTTGCAGTCTTTGTTAACTAAAACATGACTTTTTGTTTAATTGTGTTAATTAAAAGACTGCTATTTGTATTGATATTACAGAAGGAGCACTTTATTAGTCATACTTTTATAATAAGAATCGCTTTAACCTGGAACACATCATTTCACTTTGCATCAGAGTATTCAATCCTTACTAAACATCATGGTATTGGAAATGTATTTATTGGGAGCCTTTCATTACAACTCAAGTTTGTAAAGTCAGCTGGTACTGGTATACCGTCTAAAGTGTTTTAATAAAGATTTATACAATTTGATATTGTTTTGTTAAATGTAAAACCCGACTTGATATCAATTGGATTTTAATATTTTAATGACGTCAGAAGTGTAGCTTTGTCAATTATTTGAACTTGTAGCAGAAAAAAAGCTTTTAAGTAGAGTGAATAATTCCATGTTTCTTGTAAATTTTAGCGCAATTGAAAATATATCAATGCATTTAAGTACTATTAGGTAGCGAGGTGAGGCGAGTTTAATTTGGTTTATTAGTTAAAATGTGCAATGTTACTTTTTTGTTGCAAATACTGTCCTTAAACGGTTTTTATGTTTTTGGCTTTCCAAACTTTTTGTCACGAGTGTGTTAGATGAAGGTATCCCAAATATACTTTTTAAATGCACTATTCTGAGTTGACAGATGGCATAACAACTGTTCTATTGTTTGCTAATTATCAATATATCTCTGTTCTGGATTATGTAGATATAGGAAGATGTGGTGTGAGTGCCAATGAGACAACTCTCCATCCAAATATCAATTTATAAAGTAAACCATTATAGGTCAATTTACGGCCTTCAACACGGAGCCTTGGCTCACACCGAACAACAAGCTATAAAGGGCCCCAAAAATTACTAGTGTAAAACCATTCGAACGGGAAAACCAACGATCTAATCTATGTGTTTGTTAAGACTGCTGTTTCAATGGCATATATCTGGTACCTTCATTTTCTTTTTGATCGAATCAATCAAATTTGAAAAATAAAAGGTACCATACGCATTCATCAAATAATTCCATAATTTCCATGACTGATATACACCTAACAAAGCAAAGCGACAAGGACAAGTCAAGACGGTTTCATCGGTATATATGGAACAATCTGTCAACAGCACCTCTCTAACAAGTATATATTTCCCAGTTAATAATATATTTCAGAGTTAACGATTTCGATCAGTTATTCGTTGATAGAGCGTCGTTACTTAAAAAATAGTTATCAAACTGATAAATTTGAAACCTTTGCGGACTCTGATGTGACTAAGTTGACCTTTAAGGTCAATTGTTTTATAGACGTGACATGAAGCTCTTAAAAATGTAATTTGATTATCACACTGAAGTATTAATGTTGTAGGAATAATAGGGTTGCTTTTTATTTGTTTAACAAAATAATCTATTCCAACTTCTTCAATTTGGTAAACACGCATCTTATTCATGTCCACACACACACAACCACAAAATAACGACACTAACATTTCAGCTTTACAAAATAACAAGATTTGTTTTAAGAAAATCTGAATTCATAGATTTTCTTTCATCGTAAAATGTGCATGAACACTTTGCCAAATGCAGTTTAAATGTAGCTGCATATCATATTTTGTCATGTTTAATTTTATCAGTCAGAAGTAGTTTTTCACCACTTGATAAACTAATTGTAAATAGCAAAATGTTTTATCTGTATCAAACTACATAGAAAAAATACCCATAAATGTTTGTAATAAGATGGATTGCAAACGTCTACCAAACCAAGTAATCACAATGCATCAATCAAATTATATCATTGGAAATCAGTGTTACCATGAAAATGTTATGCGAATCTCCATTAAAAAGGCGATTCTCACTTGACATGTTACATAAACTGTCCATGTTACTTAAACTCATCAACAACCTCGATATCAAATACAAAGATGGCCTTTAATTCCTGCCTGTCTTAATTTATGAATTGTGTAAAATGAACATGTATTTAGACAGGAGAACCAGTCTTATATGATCAACTTTAAGCTAATGACGGATTTTGAGCAATTTGTTTGTTTTCTTGTTTTTCTATTTCATTATTATTATTATTGATAACATTTTCTATCACTCGTGATATATGCATATATGGCACACTATCTAAGTATCAGTATTGGAAAACTATAATCGCAAGAGATTAGTTGCACAATATATAATATAATATTGAAACAAGACAGACTCTTGTTGATTATAGTAATTTACATAATTATGCATAGTTGTATCAAAGAAGAACGTTGATGTTCACTAGTGTATTTTTTACGATGTATCATAATATTATCTCCCCACAAGCAACAACATTGAATCAATCTGAGCAATCTCCCATTGCATGGTTATATTTCAGGAGGTCGTTTGTTTATATGTTACATATTTATTGTTCGTTCATGTTCTGTACATACATAAGACCGTTGTTTTCTCGTTTGAATTGGTTTTACATTGTCATTTCGGGGCCTTTTATAGCTGACTATGTGGTATGGGCTTTGCTCATTGTTGATGGTCGTACGGAGACTTATAGTTTCTGAAACATAATGGGAAGATTTAGTAATTTTAGATTATATCTGAATTGATTAATCGATTGCTTAGCTTCCGGTGGCAAATATGTCATGTATATTCAGGACGAGAACAAATAAATATTTATAAATACAAAAGGTAGATCTTGTGTTAAGGGCGTCCGGAATGAGAGTCCGAAAATTAGGACTACCACGGGAAAAGGAGAGTTATATAAGATAGGCCAGTAATATGGACTTGTAATAGGCCATTTACGTACAGATAAAAGGGTTGTTGCAATATATCTTACCGCGCAAAGAGTGTGGCACTCTCTTTCAGATAAGATCCTGAAATAAGCAATTAGATGTTAACAGTAAGTAATACATATACAACATTTAAGTTATCTTTAGATTGACATTAAAAATCACACAACTGTTTATTGAATTAATATTCTTGATTGTCTGTTAAATTTCAATGTAATTTAAAATTCAAATTATGTGTCGGTTTTATAAGTGTAGACAACTTGAAATCCTACGTAAATTTAGAACAAAAAATTATTCATCGCTTGGAGTATATATTTTTTAGAGCGAGTAACCTTAAAGGAATTAAATAACGTTTTGAATTAAATGTAAAGGAATCGAAAATTTAATTATTTTGTAGTTTTCCAAGCGGAAGCTAATTGAGAATTTATGATTAGCTGCACAATAAGTGGTATTTGTAATAGATTGAATAATGTAATGTAATGTAATGAAAAATACTGCTCCCCTGCCTTAAGGGAAATGAGGAAATAATCTATATCAATTAGATTATTTCCTCATTTCCCTTAAGGCAGGGGAGCAGTATTTTTCATTGGTATTAATATGAGAAAAACAAGATTGTTGCTTCAAGAAAGCTTAATTTGAATTCTAAAATCATTTTTTTTTTTTCAAATTAAATATTTTTTTTTCCAATTTCTTCAATTAAGCTTATCGATACTGACTTTTGAAAGAAAATAAGATAACAGAAACTAGCACTAAAAGTCAACTTTATCACTAGTTTACTAGAATGGCATACATTTTGTACTGTGGGACAATTAATTGTTGTTGTGATCATACAAAACATGATGAAATGATACAAGTAAGCTTTATGAACTGTCTACGAAAGAGCTTTTAATCAGTTTACAATGAGATGTCCGAGTATAAAATCCTATCGATATCAGGATAATATTTTGGTTGAGAATTCATGTCATGTATGTCAGAATCGATCAAATCCGGAATGTACAAAGAATAAAAGTACATCATAACATTTACAATGAGCAGATGGAAAAAATACTAACTAAAAGTACATGTTCATGTATACAATAAACTTGAAAACATCTAACTCTTTGTTCATTTTTATTTTATGAAACAGATCTAGACCACAGATTCATATCGCTATTATATTATTTTGTTCCTTTAAATATAATCAAGTGTGCAGTGCTTCATTTTTGTTTAATTTTTTTTATTATTATATAAAAGTAGCAAGACATTAGTACAGTTTTTAAACAGAAGGAAGTACTAAAATGACGTGTTTGTATGTCATTACATTTTAAAAACAAATGTTCATTTTGCGTAAAGAAGTTCATGACCAAAGATAATTAATGCAATTAGAAGTCTATATTTTTCATCATCTGAAACTGCCGCCTCTTCATTATTATTCTATGCTTCGTCTTTATATTCTTTTATGTGCTCTATAGATTAACATATTGCCTATCTGTTGTCACGTATTCATTCGTTATACTTAGTATATGGATATGTTACAGTAATTGTTATTTATCAGGAATTACAGGTTTTTCAAAAACTTGGTAGTAATTTTTTTTTTGGTCGGTTAGGAAACATAACGAGTCATGGTATGTTTTCAAATTCCCAAACATGAGAAAATATGAAACAATTCAATTGAGAAAGCTAACGGTCTAATTTATATTATTTTTTTATAAAAAAAAAACCAAATATGACAGACATGAACCAACAACAACCACTGAAACACAAGGTCCTGACTAGGGTCAGACACACTAAGAATGTGGTGGGGTTACACAGGTGTGGTCAGCACTCAACACTCACCTATCTTGAACAATGTTGTAAAAATACAACATAATAACAAACTATAAAAATCAATTCAATAATCAGTTTAAAAATGCATAAATCATCAGATGAGTACAAATAAAAATACATTTGTGTCTTATTGAGTCTATCATAGTGACTTCTCGGTGTCTTTCGTGTGAGTGCTGTATTTATGACCTACATTTATAAATATATGTCAAAATTTACTTTGTCAGATTGACTTATAAGCTTTGAAAACAATTTCCGTATTTTTTAAATTTTAATTACGCAACACATGATACGTTTTAATTTGAGTTTGCCTCATTTCTTTGATATGTTTGGTTAAACAGGAAATGAAGACAAGACCGTAAAACATTATTACGTAACGTCAATTGCATGTAGAAGTAAAAACTTACAACTAACAATCGTAATGAGGCACTTTAAAATCTTCTCGTAACCTTATTAGCAACATATTGAATAGTACTTCTGTAATAAACTTCGAAAATCAAAGTAAATCTTTCCGTTTTTGCTACATTTGATGATCATTTCTGTATAATTACTATCTTTTTAAAGTACAAAATAAATATGCAATTCGTTTGTTATTGCAACGAAACGGGCGAAAACGCACATGAACTAGCTCTTCTTCCTGGTTTTAAACCTCGCAATATTATATGCAATCATATATTAACATGTTTACTTAGCTTCTGCTTAACATGGTGGAAGTCTGAATCATGACTCTTTTTTTACCTCATTAGCTTGGAAAAATTTAATCGATACAATGTACGGTTTTGAATGACCTTGATTATTAAATGTTATAAAATTTAAAAAAAGTGAAACTGGTCATTTAAGGAAATTCAAAATCGACACACCAACCTTAATCTTGACGCAAATTGACATAATTTACACAATATTTTATTTAATTTAGCCTGCCAGATATCAACAATGATTAGGATATGGTGTCGCCGCTTCCGGGATATTTCAAATGTTTTTGAAACGCTTTACGGGTATTCTAATGAAGTAGGAAACACGATACTAAATTTAAAAATTTGGCAACATCAGGTGGGAAACCGATTCATATATATTAATGTACATCTACTGCTTCTTCTTGAATATGTAATAATTGATTAATTCAACCATCTCATGTGTTTTTTTCGTCTTGTCAGCTTCAGTAAGGGCTGCATATACTTCCTGTTGTCATATATTTTCTAACATCATAAATATAAAATATTAAGTGGATGACGTAAATACGTGGTTTTTCTATCCATAATGTGTCAAATGATTTCAGGGGTAATTGGCCAATCCTACATCTTGTATATCGCACAATGAATATTTATAGCAAGGGTAACAATAAAACTTATTACTTGTAGTTATGTTCTAAAGGCAAATGTATAAATCGTGATGAGTAGCGTTTAGCCACCTATTTCATTCGCCGAATACTACTAACAGCAATCTTTTGTTTTCTCTTTTATCTGCTAGTAGATCCACAAATTGTCTGCCGTGACCGGCTGGCTTTACAAAATTGAAAGAAGATGAGCTCTTATTTGTTTAGAATATACATCATACATCACTGCGTCCGTTAACTCCAGTTCAGGACTAAGACTGTGATATTATCTTATTATAAAAAAAGAAGATGTGGTATGATTGCCAATGAGACAACTGTCCACAAGAGAACAAAATGACACATACATTAACAACTATAGGTCACCGTACGGCCATCAACAATGAGCAAAGCCCATACCGCATAGTCAGCTGTAAAAGGCCCCGATATGACAATGTAAAACAATTCAAACGAGAAAACTAACGGCCTTATTTATATAAGAAATTTAAAAAAAATTCATACATTCCTTAGAACAATTCTAGACAAACGACTATGAAAATGTAATACAATTATAATATAATTTAACTGGTCAAGGAAATACAGATGAAAATACAATACCATATGTATCTAGTAAACTGTTAAAAACAAACAAAAAGATCCGTTCTACCAAATATTTGATTTCCTTGTTCACAGGAGACTGAATAATGCTTTGAGGTATAGTCTTTGCTGATTGTTTAAGGCCTTATGGTGGCTTATAGTTGTTAAATGCTGTGTCATTTGGTCTCTTGTGAAGAGTTGTCTCATTTACAATCACATCACATATTCTTTTATACATATACTGTACTAGATAATTTCTATGGACATGTGCTATACGTATTTGAAATGTAAAATTTCTTTTTATATAGTTGAATCTTATATTACAGCACACATACAAAATCCCTGGTGTTTGACACTATTAAAAACAAAGGCCTTAGCAATGAATTATAAACCCCTCTACGAAGCTTCAGCATTCAGTATCTATACACATCATCTATTTTCTCAAAATAACGATAGTCATCAATAAACTTTCACAAACATTTATACACTTTTTAGCTTCAATAGTTTTTATCAAATAAAAAATAGTAATTGCAATTTATCAAATTTATGACTTTTCTGAAAGATATTTATAGACGTGAAATAATTTTAAGCTAATCTTTTATCTTTTTCCATCTGTTGCAATTATTGTATATTTTATACTGATTGATTCGATAATGGCTGAATAATTCAAAATAATATTTATATATTAACAAAAATTAGTAAATATTTCAATGGAACCGTATTCAAACGACACAAAACATATCTCATTGGGCTGTCGGATGCCAGACGTAAGGAACAAAATTAGTGGTTGTCTTTCGATAAAACACAGTGTCTTTATCATGTTTATCATCTAGGGAGTTTTGTTTTGACCGAAGATCTTCGATAGCCGCTGTTTGATAGGCTACAAATACTATATAACTTATATGTTCTAACAACACGATTATCAAATATTTATTTGATGACATCATCACGTGGTTGTCCAACTCGTGACATTTTCATCCATTAAGTGATGTAATTGTTCAATTTCGCCATTTGATTAGGGACTTTCAGTTTTGAATTTTCCTCGGAGTTCAGTATTTTTTTATTTAACTTTTTATGAAAGCCTCTGTTTAATATATTGTCATCTCTTTTACAATCAGAAGGGTTTAGACTCTTAACTTTAGAACTTTGTTAATTTATATTTATTTATGTCCTTTAGAGTACAGATGTCTTTTCTGTGGTTGCTGTGTTGTGTTTTAAACGCACATTTTATATGTGTTTACATCTTTTTTATCGAAATAACAGATCAGCGGCGAGACTCCCAACTTTAGAATTTTATATTGCGTAACACTTGATACGTTTTCATGTAATGGAGTGCAGTTATTTGATTTTGCTTCATTTCATTCATAATTTTACGTTTGAGCCGCAAAATACTATTGAGTAATTAAATAGCATGTAGAGGTAAAGATGTACAATGAACAATCGGTAATGAGGCACTTTAAAAATCTTCTCGTAACCTTATTAGCTACGTATTGAGTAGTATTTCCGCAATAAACTTCGAACATCATAGTAAATCTGTCCGTTGTTGCTACTTCGAAGATCATTTAAACACAATCTTTTTTAAAGTACAAAATAGAGGAAAAAATGCAATTCGTTTATTTATGATACGAAACAGATGAAAATCGCTTATGGACTAGCTCTTTTTCTTGGTTTTAAATCTGGTAAAATTATATGTTATCATATATAAACATGTATTCTGAACTTCTGCTGGTACATAGCGGTAGTCTTAATCATGACATTTTAACGCCATTGGCTACTCAAAATGTAATCGATACAAGGTACCATTTTGCAGACTTTCATTTTCTGTGACATGTAATGAAAAAAACTTGTTCACCGGTTATTTCGTAAAAACTAAAATAGAGACACCAATTTGAATTTATAATTGCAAAAAAAAAATGGACATCAACAACACGAGAAGTGATTTGATTACGGCTGTCGTCCATTTAAGATTGTTGATTAGACGATTTAACAACAACGATTAGCGGTTGGGGTTGAGGATATTCAAAATGTTTTCTTTGAAACGCTTTATGGGTATTTCACTAGAATAGGAAATATAGTTCTTATGTAAAGAGTTTCGCAAAGTCATCGAGGGTTTGACAAATTTTTCTGGTACGTTTACTACAAATATGTACTGCTGCTTGGATTTGTAATTATTATTACATTCGACCATCAATTGTTTTTTTTTTTTTGCGCTCAATACAGGCTGCATATACTACAACTTGTCAATATTTTCTAACAACACGAATCTCAAATATTGAGTGGAGAAGGCCAACATGTGGTTGTTTATCTCGTGACTCCTCCATCCATTAAGTGTTCACTGATCACAGGAGTAATAGTCCAATTTTATAGCGCATTATAAACAATTAACAAAACTAGTAACAATTAATCTTTATATATGGTAATAACATTTCATATTGCGAATACAACTATAAATGGTCCAGGGAATACATCTGATGATGTAATTGCAGATGTGTCCTATGAACTGTTAAATAGTTAGCAAAACATTAGTTCTCATTATTAACCGGAAACTGACTAATTACTAGATTATTTTAATTGACCTTTTTTTATGCAAAATTTCAACTTTTTATTTATCTATTTTATTTTAACTGCACAACATCAACATCCCTTGTGATATACATTATTTAAAACGAATCTTCAGCAATGAATAATCAATTTTATGAAACTTCAGCATTCAATATCTATACACTCGTCAATTAATGACGTTATGGGAACACCATCTATTTTATCAAAATAACGATAGTCATCTATAAACTTTAACCAACAGATAGACACTTTTAGCTTCTATAACTTTTATCAAATGAAAAGGTAATAATTACTATTTATCAAACTTATCACATATTTATGACTTTTCGGAAAGAAATTAACAGATGTAAAATAACCTTCAACTTAATATCTGTTTTCTTATCTATCCGTAGCAGTTATCATATGTTTAGTACTAATTGATTAACTTATGGCTGGCTAATTAAACATATATTTATGTATCTAAAGAAGTTGTAGGGTACTTCAATAAAACAGTAATCAAACGACTTCAAAATTAAATAATATTTATAGGTCAATATTTTCGTTTCAATGTTGCAACTAAAAGTAAAATAGAATTTACAGATACAATTGCAGCATCATAAAAAGTATCCAATATTAGAAGCATCTTAGGACCATCATTACACACCATATTATGTCGTTACATAATGTGATAGCTCATTATATCTATACTACGTTGCTATATGTTTGATAAACCCAAAGAGGATACAGATGTGTCACAATATCATCTATAGACAATGTCATATTCCAGTACTATGGCTGTATTTAAAACAGCCTCTGGATCCCAAGTTAAAACTTTAAAAGTTAAATCAAATCTGATTAGAGAAAACAGAGAACATCAAGGTTCTGGTTCAACAACAAACGTACAGACATACATACTTATTCCTGAGCTTGTTTACCTTGTAAATGGTATAACCGTAAACACCTTGGTGTGTACTGTAAAAACTTTATAATTATCTTCCAAAATAAGTCCATATATTAAAGTTATAATTTATGATACAGTAATGTTGTCCTTTTATATTTTCAGCACGGAAATTGGTACATTCCTTGAGCTAAGATATATTAATAGGAATACTGTCATACCGAACCGAAAAACAAATCTACGCTCTAGAAGAACAAGTCAACTATTCATTATCATGAAGAAAGGAAAAGTAACCAAAGGAAAAGAACGGTCGTCGTTTTTGTAATTACTTTTGTAATGAAGATTTCCATTACAGTCGATAAGGCCGATTTATCTGCTTATTTAGGGGAACCAGGTTGATTTGCATGACATAAGCAGCTAAGTGTATTAAGGGCATACGATACAGATATGATCATAAACTGAATAAAAGATTACATACAAGCTTTTTTTTCCCGCGTATATAAAATATGCAATAAAACACTATCCCTTCCCGTGTTAATTTTAGAAATCAATGTGGTTGAAATTTTATATCATTCACTGGAAATTTCGATTGTTTGAACATTTTATTATTTGGAAAGATATACTTTACTTTTTAGATTCTAAACATATATATAACAACAGATGTAAAAGCATCGATAATCTTAAGCGTGCTTTTAATTTGTGTAGCGATTCTTTGGAAATTATTAATTTTTATCACATTTTCATGATTTTAGTCAATGAACAGAATGTTTTCATGTATATGAATCTAATTTAAAAAATCGTTTGTGATTTTTTCATAAACTTTGACACAAAGAAATCTCCATACAGAAATCAGGTCAAATGTAGTATTTTTAAAATTGGCGGTCATGAACTAGTGTTGGCGTTAAATAAATCTTAAAAATCAGTTGAAAATGCATCTTTTTTCGGTATGTCACTGTTTGACATCGTAAAAAATAACGTTTTACGCTAGCAACGTCATCGTATGCCCTTGATTAATTGAAGATATATCTGCCCTGGCGTTTGAACTAAGAAACACATTTGCTAACTATAACGTAATGGTTATTTATTTTTGTAATAGTGAGAATACTAATAAATATTTTTTTTAAATTTAAATCTATACATTACTTAAATGATAGTTTGTTGATTTCAAAGTAAAAAAGAAGATAACGTAAAAAGTATAATAAAAGAAATACTGAACTCCAAGGGGATTAAAAACGGAAAGTCCCTTATAATCAAATGAAAAAAAAATCAAAAGCTCAAACTCAGCAAACGACTGGACAACAACTGTCATATTCCTTACTTGGTACAGGCATGTAGAAAATGGTGGATTAAACCATGTTTTATATCTAGCTAAACATCTCAATTGTAGGACAGTATCAAAATATATAATTGCACATAACAATTTACATAACAGACTTACATAACTATAATATGTTCGAAAACAAACTCAATATTTAAATCCAGATTTATAACAATCTTGGTTATCCACATAAAAAGGATATGCGTCTACATGTGATATGTCTATAAAATAAAATCATTTGATAAACATGCACCCATTTTTATAAACCAATCGAGGCATAAAAAAATCAGGTTTACACTGAATTCAAATCCATACGCAATCCCCTATTATGTCTTTTAATCAGTGACACACACTGATCAAAGCTTATTTGGAATCATTAGGTTGTTAAATAATATAATCTATAATAAAATTGAGAATGGAAATGGGGAATGTGTCAAAGAGACAACAACCCGCCCAAATAAAAAACAACAGCAGAGGGTCACCAACAGGTCTTCAATGTAGCGAGAAATTCCCGCATCCGGAGGCGTCCTTCAGCTGGCCCCTAAACAAATATATACTAGTCCAGTGATAATGAACGCCATACTAATTTCCAAATTGTACACAAGAAACTTAAATTAAAATAATACAAGACTAACAAAGGCCAGAGGCTCCTGACTTGGGACAGGCGCAAAAATGCGGCGGGGTTAAACATGTTTGTGAGATCTCAACCCTCCCCCTATACCTCTAACCAATGTAGTAAAGTAAACGCATAACAATACGCACATTAAAATTCAGTTCAAGAGAAATCCGAGTCTGATGTCAGAAGATGTAACCAAAGAAAATAAACAAAATGACAATAATACATAAATAACAACAGACTACTAGCAGTTAACTGACATGCCAGCTCCAGACTTCAACTAAACTGACTGAAAGATTATGATTTCATCATATGAACATCAGGCACAATCCTTCCCGTAAGGGGTTTAGTATCATACCATCATAACATATATGAGAAGAACATAACCCGTGTCATGCCAACAACTGTTTTTAGAATAAATGTGTTTAGTTCCGATGCAAAGACCTTATCAGTGACTCAATATTAACGCCAAAATATGCAATCTTTAATGACTTGACAACAGTATCGTAATTATATCCCTTCTTAATAAGTCTATTCAAAGGTTTTGTAAGTTTCTGAGGTGAATACTGACACCTTTGTGCTTTATAAAGAATATTACCATAAAAAATTGGATGTGAAATACCTGAACGTATTAAAAGTCTGCATGTTGAGCTATATTTACGAATAATGTCTTTATACCGATGATAAAATTTAGTAAATGTTTTGACTAGTTTGTGATATCGAAAACCTGTATTTATACTGTTCATCATTTCATATTGTAGTGACCATTATAAGTGATCACAAACAACGATTGTTTAACCGTAGTTATTCTCTTGTGTGATTACGTACATGCAAGTTATTATAAATGCCTTTTTTTAAATACAGCAAACGAACATAAAAAAAACACATGAAAATATTAACATTTTGGAATCAATTGTTTGGTTTTGTTTTGTATTTAACTAAGAGAAGTAAGGGTCGATTTTGGGCTCAAATTTCAGGTTCATCAGATGAAAGATTTTGAACTATTTTGAACCACTTAATGTCTTCTTCAGTCGATTCAATTAGTTTCGGTGAAAGGATTGCACTGATTTAGTCATTAAAGACGTCAAATTCAACCTGAAATATGAAAAATCTATCAAATATGCCATAATATGTCACTTTATAGATGGTTTTTGTCAAACATGAAGGTACTGCATCTCTTTTATAACTCTCAACTTTTATATATGTTATGTATAATTATCAAATACAACTTACATTTAAACATAAAGAATGAACACAAATGCGGCCACTTCCACTTAAGACGGAAACCGTGTAAAATTTCACTCAAATGCTGAAATTTTGAGAATTTCAGTAATTTAGCATGACTTAATGATGCTAGTACACAATATATGTGCATTGTATTGTAAAAAACAGCCCATATGTATGTAGCAGTAGTATCTACTTTCCAATTAATAATTAAAAGTTTACATTTTAACAATTTCATAAAACTGCTATACTTTTGGGCCAAAACTTAACCTACTCCTAGGAAAATGTGAATAAGATGTTCCCAACAAGAGTCCATAAAAAAAAAGAACCAAATGATGAAAAACTAATGCCAAAATGTATTTCATTCCTAAATCCCTGAAGATCCTGATATCCCGATAAAAAAATTAAGAACATCAGGCAAAGTCCGAATTTCTTTAAAATCAGCTCTACAAATGCAAAGTCTTGCATTATATTTTTACCCACCAAAATAAGATAGTAACGGTGACTTACCTGTGGTAGACTAGCTATGACACTAAGAGCCCAAGCTAAGGATATCATTAATTTGCCGCGGCGTTCAGCATCATGTATACTCATTGGGTGCACTATAGAAAAATATCTGTCAAGACTTATCGTCACCAAAACAAAAGAAGATAAATAAAATCCGAGGGCACGAAAAAACATCAAGATTCGGCACGCTGCGTCACCTGCCTCCCATGAAACAGTGATATTCCATACGGTTTCTAAAGGCAACATAACAAAGGCAACAATTAGGTCGGCGATAGATAGGTGCATAATATAGGTGTTGACACGTGATTTAATAGTCCGACTCCTTAACAAAGTTATCAGAACAGTCAAGTTTCCGGTAGCAGCGATCACAAAGAGACAAGAATATGCAATCACAGAAAGAACACTATCATCATTAAATGTCATTTCCCTGGAAGCGGAGGAATAGACCCATTGAAATGGTTCACAATTTGAGTTTTACCATCGGTAAAGTTTAAATCCCATTTACAAATGCCATTTTCCGTACACGACGAATATGGTCTTTCTGAATCAAACCCACCGGATATATTCCAGCGTGATACATCTGGCATATGATATGAAAAGAAATCGAACGGATCTTCTTGTGCTGTCATGTTTGTTAAAAAATGAAAAATTGTCTTGTTTATTAGTCCTACTATCTTCTCTGTAAGTGCTTACATTTTGAATTACCGATAGGTACCTTTAATTCTCATTTAAATGTATGTAAAGATATGATGTGAAATGCAGGTATAAGGTAAAAATCAATCAACTTAAGTTGTGACTGCCAACCATGAAAGTTTGTGAATGAAGAGAAGTTACAAATTTATCCTTTATTTAACATAGAACATGTTATTTTCTCAAATCGATATGTCAGTCAATACGATAATACAACGAGTTCAACCGTTAACATGCTAACTCACGAGAAATCTTCCTAATGATGTCCATTTCCAGGAAGTATGTAATTAACTGTTAACAATTTTCTGATTGGCAGATCGAATTGTAACGCCCTTATCTTACAGGGTGATAGTTAAACAAATCTGTAATATTTTGTATCAATGACACCAGGAGGTTATACATGTGATGATGAATCCGAGCTCATCGTTACGGCGCAACTACTGTGAAAGAGATTTTAAATCATTTACTGATCATTATTCTATTGTTATCAAGCAGAGAATGTAGGATGAAGAGTTTTATGATTAAAGAAACATGAATGAAAATTAATAAAACTATTGGGAATTGATTTAAAAGCTTTGGTACCGTTAATGTTATTTGCTGAGGTAAATGCATATTGAAATTGCTATGATGGATTTATTAATTGAACAATCATGCAGTATTTTATTGAAAAAATATGTGGAAAGTTCATTCTTTTATTCAAGAATATAATGAGACGTAATGGGATTTTCATATGAGTTACAGTACTGTAAAATTTGAAAAGGCAATCAAATTTTCAATCTTTTTCAATGTTGGAAAAAACTTACCTTTTATTTAAACTGTAATAGTTACATTAAGATTCACAGACAGCTGCAAAATACATAGATGGCGCTTTCAAAATCTTTTTAAATCCCTTCGTATTTACACTGTAACTTATTTTACTTTGGACATTTTAAATTTTATTATGATATTAATGAAAAATCTGGTATTAGAATATAATGTGCAGCAAGTATAGTTTTGCTATGTTTTCTTTATTGAAAAGGCATCAATTAGTGGTTGGTTATATTTATTTCGATATTTACACATTCCTGTTTTTAAGCTCTTATGACTTAGTGCAACAGTTGCTTATGGTGTTTACATCATGTAGAAGATGTAATGGCAGCACAACGGAAAAGATATATAAAATTTAGTCATACTGAATCTATTTAATGAGTGAGGTGAGAAGTGATATGATAGTTTTTTGTATGATAAAAATCATAAACAAATGTAAATTAGAAATTCCTTCCTTTAAATCAAATCGATAGTGCAAATTTAACCATGATAAACCATCGAGTTATCATACTGTAATTTCAAAGTAAATTACTCTTTTGAATTATACGCAAAACAACATGCGCACAAAATAGACAAGATATTGAAATGATAAGAAACGGCATGCAGTTGTATGTTTTCATTTACAAAGGAATTCGAAAAAAACTTTGAAACTGTCTTACCAAACAATGAATCAATAGTGCACTTTATTTTACACAACCTTGAAGAATCTGTTTTGAGAATTGTTTAAACAAAATTTTGCACATTGATTTATATCTGGTTTTTATCAGATAAAGTCATTATGCACATCGTGGTAAACAGCTGAGGGTAATGGACATGCATATGATTGAACAAGACGAATGTTAATCGTTTTAACAACCAATAATTAACTATACAAAAAACGTCGTCTATCACACAATCATGTCCTAACACGTAAAAACATAAGCATATAGAACTCATTGAACAATCCATTACCCAGACATTTTTCAGGAAGCATAATGTCCGGCTAGGATCGTGGTTTTTCGAGTGATTTGATAAGGTTTTTTCAAGTGGTGACCACTTTTTTTTCGAGTGAATATTATCAAAAATGTAAACAAACAGACTAATTAAACAGACTTCCTTTCAGGCAAGACGTGATAAGAAGCTTGAGTTTAATATACAAGGTTATAAAAGGTATGTTTGTATTTGAGATAAAAAGATAAATTATCTTTCTGACGTTTTTTTTGGTTAAAAAAGTTAAATTAGCCTTACAATGCTTGTATTCAAAAATACAGAATAAAGTCATTTTCATGCACATACCAATGTAAATGTCGACGGAAATGCATACATGAAATCTGCATTATCCTTAGCTTAAAGACACTTTACAAAAAATATTGTTATTGCATTGAAAACAACATTTTGAGACTAAATTAATTTCTTCATGTCCGAGCTTTTTCGAGAGCAGTCCGGGCTTTTTCGAGTGCGTCCATGTTTTATCGAGTGATTATACACATTTCTTATTGCTAAAAATATTATGTGTTAGTGTGTTTAACTATAAAATAAAAGTTCAAATTAAGTACTTTAAAGGCACAAGGTGTATTAACATTTGCATTTTATAAACAAGTATCGTTCATTTGTATATCTTCTTTTTCTCACATCTTATAAAGTTATATCAAATGTAGATATAAACAATTCGGATTGAGACGGACATACATATATTGTGTAAGTTAAGATATATGTTTGTTTTCAAAAGAGTACACATCCGAAATATGTATTATTTATTTTATTGTTTAAGAAATGAAAACCGAAAATGTTTAAATGCTATTACTGTGAGGAGTCGTCTAATTATGTAATAATTGGTCATACAGCAACTAAACACCATGAGAACCTCATTCCAATAAAAGAAAAGTGACTAAAAATAGTAAATATGGATATCTATCAAAACATTAAAATGTTGTTCCTGATGTCGTTCGAAGCACTGGACAATCTAGCTGGTGATAGCATATAATATACACATTTTGTATTTTTTCTATCATTTCTAAAGGATCATATTTAGCCTATTGAATTATTTATTTCATTGTTGAGGATATATGAAATTTTATTGAAACTTTATTATCAATGACAATAAAAATGGGGTGGATTAAGTGTGTGTGTTTTTAAAATATTTTTATTAATGGATTTGTTATATGGGGCGGGGGGGTGCCTCTTTTAGTAGAATTTCTTTTATAACATAGCATTTTTTCTGATTCTTCACTGCTGTCTATATGTTTCTTACTCCTTTTTATTTAATCTCCGGGGTTCACTACAAGAAATATCATTAATTGTAAAATCAAAAGAAGCATGAAATAAAGTTAAAATAAATATGAGTACCCTGAAATATGTTCTAAACATCGTTCCTTTTTGAATTTTCATTAAAGGATAAAGTAATTTCTAAATGAACACTGGGAAGTAGTTGTAGAACGCTCTTCGAACAAAAGATTTGCATTAAATTGAAAAAAGCTTCATCTTAATTAACGTAGTAATAGGTTTTTGATGATTTCTTTGGAATATATGATTTTGTCCTTTACTTAATTACAATTATAAACTTGCAAAAGTATTTTTTGTAATTCTAAAATTGAGAATGGAAATGGGGAATGTGTCAAAGAGACAGCAACCCGACCAAATAAAAAAACAACAACAGAATACATTTTGTCTTCTTCAAATTTTCGGTAAAAAACCCGGACTATTTGTTTAAAAACCCTGACGATTTCACAGTTGCTCTCGAATAAATCCGGACAATAACAAACACTAAAATCTTTTGTTCAATTCATGTCAATTGAGCTTCTTTGTTGATCCAAACATTTTTAATATTCAATATAAGATGGGTAGTAATGTAAAAAAAACTATTATAATTACGAAATAGCAGTTAATTGAATCAAGTCAATCGAAAAAGTCCGAACTAAACTCGAAAAAAATGGACCGAATCACTCGGAAAACCACAATACTAGCCGCACACTATAACTACGGTGTTTTTGACTGTCTGCATTCAATGTTTATTCTGCAAATGCGACAAGCCTCACTCCATTTGGATTTGATTCCCTATATTCTATCTTTTTGTTTTTACATTTAAGATAACTCATCATAGATACCAATATTGAAATTTTGTATATTCGCGAGACGCGCGTTTCGTCTACAACGGACTCGAATTGAAAACTCAAAAGGCCAAACGCAGTACGAAGTTGAAGAGCATTGATGGTTCTACGAATTTTAACATCAGTAAACTATTATACGATTTTTAACACGAGTCCGGAGATAATCTAGAGCATATACACAACCGAAGACTTTTCTTTTTTTTTTGTAATGTGTTTATTGGCAAAGAACTACATGTATATTAACAATAGTAAATAAGTTCATAGTACATCAGCAAAATCGAGACAAGTGCATAAAGTTGACATTTTGAATCCTTCTATAAACACATAATAATTATTAATAATAATTTTAAAAAAGAATAGAAAATCTTAATCTGAGGTAGCATTGATTGGGTAGATATTTTTATTACGTGAAAGTTAACTTATAAAATCATTCTATTAGTTGGAGCCAGGGGTTCCAGCAGGTGTACGCTCTTTGCAGTGGTTTATTTTTATAAAATATTATTTTTTCAATAAACAAATTTTCTTTAAGATAATTTTTTAAGGCTACACTATTTACTTGTCCACATTGCATTTTTGTTTTGTATATATAGTGTTTAGTGAATAGTATTATGAGATTATTTGTAGTTTTTTTCTGTTCTTTCTAATATCCCAAATAAGACAATATCTAAATTAAGTGGTAGTTCAATTTGGACTTTTGAATATATCCATTTATTAAGTTCTTCCCAAACATCAAAAACTTTTGGACATGTCCAGAATATGTGTTCAATAGTTTCTATTAAGTCCAAACAGAAAGTGCATTTATTGTTTTGTGAGACTTTAATTTTGTAGAGTAATTTATTAGTTCCCAAAATTCTGTGATTAATCCTGTATTGGAGCCACTTTAATTTTGAGTTTTTAGTAATGTAAAACGTAAGTCTGTATATTTTATTCCAAATGATATTATGTCTATTTAAGATTAAGGACCACTTTTCCTGTGATGTGATATTTGTTATTTTTTCATTTAAAACATTGTACATGTCTTTTGATCCTTTTGTAGATTTCATAAATATAGAAATAGTAGTTGGTATAATTGGCCCGTAAGGCTTTATAAGCTGATTACTTTTAATATTAAGACTTTTCATATAGGAATAAACAGCTGACATTACTCCTTGAAATATAAGACAGTTGGTTTCAATATCATATGTTTTTTTTTAAATTCCTGCCAATTCATTAAATGTCACTCAATATCAATTAAATCATTTATTAGCCAGACGCCCTTTTCAGTCCATTTTTTATATAGAGGGATTTGATTACCAATTTTAATTTCTTTATTATTCCAAAGATTAGATGTGATAAAATCGTATTCGTTCTTAATAGCTATTTTGGTTTGTAGTTCAGTCCAAGCATTAACAACCTCCTGCCAAAAAGGATTTCTTACTTGTGTTCTTGGACCTACCAAGAATAATTCATTTAATTCAATTTTTCAGTACAAGTTATTAACTTACAATAATTATTAGTTTGTTTGATTATTCTTCTTATCCAAGTTAGTTTTAATCCTTTGATGTATTGTTTTAGATTTAACATGTTATGTCCACCCAGTTCATATATTTGAGCAATTGTTTCTCTTTTAATTTTGTCTGGTTTACCATCCCAAATAAAATCAAATAAATTTTTTATGAATTGATTTAGTAATCCATTATTAAGATTTGGTAAAGTTAGAAATAGGTGATTGAGCTTTGAAATTATAAGGCTTTTAATTATAGTAATTTTTCCAATTGGGGATAAGTATTTGTTAGACCAGCTTTTCATTGTTCTTTCTATCTCTTTAAATTTGGGCTCAAAATTTAGCGTTTCCAATTCTTGTAAGTCTACTGAATATTTAATACCCAAGAGCGTAAATCTGTTGGAACCCCATTCCAATCCCCACGTTACACACATTGTATCTTGGCTATATTTCTTTTTCCCAATCCAGACTACCTTTGTTTTCTCTAAATTCATCTTGAGACCAGACCATTCAGCATATAGTTCTAAAACACAAAGAGATGCATCTAAGGATTCTGTTGAAGTTCATAAAATGTGAGGAAAACACATCAACTATAAAAGGTAAACAAGAAAACAACAGAAAAACTAAAGTGCTACAAAACCCAAACGACAGTGCGACACACACAAAAACGAACTGTAAGATAACAATTGCCATTTTCCTAACTATGTACTGGACATTTTAAGAAAAGAAATGTGGGTTAAACCATTCATTTGAAGCATCTTAATTAAGGAAAAGACAAATTTTACGTTGTCTTAAAATGACTGTTTTACAAAAAATAAGTGAATACAATTTTGCTCCATTTATAATAAAGATAAGCACACCTCAGTAGTTTCTTACTTACTTACCTGCCTCGACAGATAATTGCTTTGAGGAGGCTCGCGGGTACAAAACATTCAGCGAAAAATTAAACATTTGTTTTTTCATTACAAATTTTATTTATTACACTACTAGTTATTACTTTATGATATGGTACAAAAATCAACCAAAACATCGATTAGGTTTGGCCCCAGATGACGTTTAAAATGTTTTAGGATTGAAAAAGCTCCAAACTATCTCCCTTTGGTGCAAAAATGCCATGTTTTGGTATTAAGATTGAAATATCTTTTTTAACACATCGGTGTCCTATATTTTTTATTATTGTTTTCAAATAAGCTGTACATTAACTAAAAAAATGTAAAATTTCAGCGATTTCTGTAATTTAGTTCTTATTTTATTTCGATATTACCTCTATTTCTTCTATTAGTTCAACAGAAAAAAGGACATTAAAACAATATAGCAAAATCCTATATTAATAAAAAATTGATTTATACCCGCGAGTCCCCTTAAGTGTCAAATTTTGTCATTAGGTATACAGATCATCGAACTCTTAAGTTTATTGTGATAAAATAAAAACAAATGAAAAAAAAGGAGTACTAAAGACGCGCGTTTCTTTTACAAAGGTTTCACAAGTGGCGCACATATCAAACCATTATAATATTTTGATATTACTCTACCAGTTAACTATTGGAAAAAATACGATCAAATCAACAGTTATTGGTTATAATAATGTTCACGATTTATTCATAGATCTCATTAAGGCATCTCATTAAAGCGAAGTGCAACATTTGTAAAGGCTTTACAATCATAGTTTGCAGAATACTAATAAGGATAAAATGTGAGAGGAAATTAAGAGAACATGTACTTTACACATATTTTGATTTGAACAAAATGCGTATGGAAATGTCGTTTAACATTTAGATTTCTGATATCTTCATACCGCAATAGTCATAAATCAAATGCAAATACGAAAATTAGAATTCTGATTTATAGTGTATTTGGAAAGACAAAGATAAAGAATTGAAGTATGAGACACAAATATCATTACGTACAATGTATTATTCAAAAACCAATTTACTATTTAAGGCACATACTTGTTAATGCTATATTACCGTTACAGTTGCTTTAATGGTGGTCCTGAATGATGAATGGAAATAACTAACATGTGACAGCAAGAAATTAGCACTCTTTAGGGATACTCGTTGACATTTATTAACATGTGTTCGGGAGGTTATTCATTATAAGTGCTCTTGATTAATTTCACTGTTAACTCTGCCATTATACTCAACATTGTTAAGATATATCTTTAAACGAAAGAGAGGCAATATAAACCAAAGGGATATTAACAAAGCTGACAATGCCATGTTAAACAACGAATAACGATCAAAAGGCAAACCAAGTATACAAAAAACAACATATAATCCAATAAACAGTGCGACAAGAACCCGACCAACGAATGCACAAATGCTCCCAAATGATAAGCAGGTCCGTATTTCATTTTGTTTGGCCACGTTTTTGTCTTCAGCGTATTATTTTTGTAGTTGCAAGATAATGCACACTGTCGGCAATCTCAATTTTTTAAATCGTAAAGGTTAATGGTTAACCATGATAATGTTAGCGGCAGACTGGTCTTTACAACCATATAAAGGAAGATGTGAGGTGATAAAAAGATACATCTTCATTTAGTGTTCTGTAATACTAGACGACATCATCTGTTTTATTACTTTGCTATAACTGATATTTAATTAAATTATAACTAACAGGCTTTCAGAATATTATATGACAAAACTCACCTCAAATCAACACTGACATTTCTTACCATTAAATGACTCTGTAGAGATTATATCATTTGGAGTTGTTTATTGGTTCTACTTATATAAAAAATAGAAGATGTGGTATGATTTCCGATGAGATAACTTACCATAAGAAACCAAAGGACACAGAAATGAACAACTATAGACCAGCGTACAGCCTAAACAATTAGCAAAGCCCGTACAACATAGTCAGCTATAATAGGTTCCGAGAAGATGACAAAAGTAAAACAATTTAACAAGACATATCGTCTTGTGTATGTAGAAAATAATGAACGAAAAACAAAACGTTACTCTTTGACAACCACTGAATTACAGGCTCTTTCCCTTGGACAGACACAAACAGAATGTGGTGGGGTTAAAGTAGTTAAATCGCAGCAAATCAATAAACAATAATCAACTATGATAAAGGCAAGAAACAACAGCAAGTCAATGTTGTCCAACTTAGTGTCATTAAATGTATTACCATTTTCAAGAAAGACTACTAAATGTGTATCAAAACAATGACGAAATAACTAAACCAAAACGCATAAAATGACTAAAACTTGAAATAATTAATAAACTTAAAGAATATCTATACCATCATCCATGTGAGTTTTGAAACGATACACACTGCACTATGAATAAAAGTGATTTCATAGAAATGATAGAAAATCAACAAAGGTAAAATAAAGGATTTATAGGATAACAGATTTGTTTTTTTTCCATTCCCCCCAAAACAGTTCAGTATTGCGATCTTGAAATTTGTAGAACATATTATAATTCTAAGTTGAACCATTAAATACCTTTAAATGTACCAATCTCTGTCAAATACATAAAACTAAAAGCTGTTTTCTTCAATAAGTCCTTAAATGTTATCTGTCATAGAACTCCGGTACTTTCTCTTCTTACAGACGATTCTAAGTTATCAGGCATCAGTAGAAAAATGACTCACAATTCTAAAGATTGTGGTTGCCCCCAAACAAGTGAAATATATGGCGAAGGTAGTTAAATTCCTGAATGAGTTTCACTTTTTTATAAATTTTAACCTTTCAAAAATATTTCAAATAAATTCCAGAGATTTCCACTCCCCTTTCACTAGTGCTGGTTTGCATATATAATGAAAGCTCTGAGGAGATCGGTGTTTTAGAAGTAAAATGTTTTTACCCCAATATACAAATATTTACTGCTTAGTAATCTAGTTTGATAGGACATATACAAATAATTTTGTAGTGTTGTAGATCATAAATATTTTGATTTGACATTTGTTCAAAGGTTGTATGTAGACAGATTGCTAATTGTTTGTGATGCAAGAGAAATTTGTTACAATGAAGAATAAACGATTTATGTTCATTTGAGAGGAAGCAAAACTTCAACTTACAGTTATAATGTTGAATAAAGTTTTTTAAACTAAATTCTCGAAAGTATTGTATCACATCTTAATGGTTGTTTGTTTGTTATTTAGAAAAAGTGATAGGTGTTTAATTTATATCCAAATGTTAAATTATTTAAAGCGTGCAATATTTTATAGACACATGTCTCATGTTGAATACTGTAAGCTGTACTCTCGGTGTCATGTTACCATTTTTGTCATTGAATGTTGTTGACAAACACAAAACTGCGTTTATGATATCTCAAAGAGATTTTGTTTAACATTCCTTGATTTTTCAGTAATTGCCTATATACTTAAATATACTTTACATTAAGTAAGTAACACTGTAATATATATTTGCTCGTGTGTGCTCCTAAGTAGCATGCATGTTCCACTATATTGCATTATTTTAAATACAGTTGTTATAATTGAATTATACCTTGTATATGTAATATGAATAGAGCTTTTATATGCTGTGCCTGTTGCTTAATCCTTTTTATATCTTAAAAATAAAATATGTTTAAAATCAAATCGTTCATCTTACGCTTATAGACTGTGATGATAACATAGAATTTCGAATTAAAGATATTAAATGTTTTTTTACACTAGGGGAAAGTTGTTCATCTATATTTTATATCGTGTCTTTTCATTTTGATTAGAGTGCAGCCGCACAAATGCCAGACCAGACGCTTTATAAATATCCATTAAGACCCCGAGGACTACCAACGGTCGTATTACCTGACCTAAGCATACAAATAAATACAAATAATCATAGAAATCAGATTTTTCTAGATATGATGGATTTCTTTATATAAGTTACGGTATAATATAGGTAACTAATCGTCAGTCAACTTAATGGTTATACCTTGTTGCTAACTTGGTTCACCTTTCAATATTGACTTTGTATACTTTTAATGAAAGAGCCACACGATGAACACAACAATATCCGCTAAAGGTCAAGGTTGTAGGAAAACGGACGTAAATGCGATAATTATCGACTTGCTAGTCAATAATACAATAGTATTTGTTTTTGGTAAGCTTAGTTTGTAGACATTTGACCAAAATTAATGTGTATAGCAAAATTTGTTTTTATTCCTGCTTTTATAATTGTTTGAAACAGAAAAAAGTGTAATTGTGTTGAACTCGTAGCTAAAGGTGAATTATCTCTATAAGGATAGTCCTTAAATTTAAAAACAAAACAAACGACAGCGAACCTCTTAGTCTCTATAGGTCGTCTGACATTAAATAGTTTTATTAATTTATCATGTATATAAGTATATTTAAAACTCATATTGATACACATGTTACATGTATCAAGTTTTATTTCAAAATAAGATATCTATCTTTCTGTAAGGAAAGTACTCAATGTTCTTCTTTCGTGGTTGAAATCTTTTCCCATTCTCATTCTGTTTTAACTGTAAAATTTCTGTTACATAAGTACTTAATGAAATAAAAACGTCCCCCATGTTTCAGTTTAACCATATTTTTTATATGGAACTTATAAATATACATGTACGCCAGTTCTCGTGTTTTCCTTATTTGGTAAATGAAGATTTTTAGAATACAAATGAGACATGTCTCTGCTGTATATAGTTTCCTAGATACATATGTATTATGAGAAGTTCGACTTCGTTACATCTCTGACAAGCTGGTTAGAAGAAAATTACTTGTTACCATAGCTGTCAAGTTGTAAACTGGTTTTAAACTTGTATTTCAGTTTAGACATCTATACGAGTACAGTCCGATGAAAATCTATTTTCAACATCGGATAAATAGATTTATGCTTGTAGTGTTTTTATCAAAGACGTCAGTGTTACGAACCAACCCCCTACCAAGACCAGAGACACAAAAGAAATCTTATCGTCATTTTAATTGATCATTTCGTAATATAGACGTAATTAATTTTATTAATACTCTAAAGACTTATTATTATTTGTACAAGTATGGCAAACAGGCATGATTGCAATATCTGTCAATTTTATGAATTTGGTTTTTAACCTGAATTTGTTTCGGTTAAGGTAGATGGGGTGTCTAAATTATAATCCATAGAATTTCTTAATAATTTGCCAAAATGTAGTTTATATCCTGCTTGTTTAAGAACATTAATAAAAAGAATGTGTCACCGGACTTATTTTCACACTACAGGTTGTGCAAAATTGTCAGATTTTGTATAGATTATGCATGGAAAACCCAATTTTCGGTCATAAACGAAAACTACACCATAGAATTTTGAGATAAAATATAAGAAGATAGCTCCAATAATATTCTTTCAGATAAGAAGAAGAAAAAATAGGGTCACCGGACTCGTTTTCTTGCTACATAATAAAATGGGTAAATTCCTAACACATTCTATTGTAAAAGTAACACTATCTGAATTATCTGCCCTTGCATTTGAGTTGTCTCCCCTTATTTGGCAAAGTTTGAAAAAAATTAATCAAACAAAAGTATTTGTTTTTTGGTAAAATACAACCCTAAATATGATAAAACATGGCATTTTCTATATCATAATGAAAAATCTTACACATGAATTACCTACTAATCTCAAAATTTGCACATTTTATCAAAAATCTAGACCTTGTTTTCTGGTATTTCAAAATCCAAAATGGAGGAAGACACCCTATCTACCTTAAATCGATTTATGACTATTGAACAGCGGTATACTACTGTTGCTTTTATTCATGAGTAAAGATGCATGTGCAAGATACCAAAGTGATATATACAATATAAATATCCAGGCTTGTAATCCTTTGTTTTCAAACTTTCAGCTGTGAGTGTTCCTGGTAAAGGTAAATCATGAAATGCGTGTCGGACGAATGAAATTTAAAAACAATGTTGTTTTCATTTGTTTTTTACTTACTAAATTTTTCAATATTTCACAAATTTATCCCTTTTTAATAAACATCATTTAGTATTGATCATCAATGATTTTCAAAATCGTACTTTCTTTTGCATTGTATCCTTGTTCATCTGAGTGTACTGATAAGTCTGTTTTAGACAAAGTGCGTCTGGTGCACAAATTTATCAGCACGGTCTCTTTCGTACGTCATTTAGTGAGCAAGGGTATCCGTTTCTTTGTGTAAAAGGATTACATGTATATTAGAGAATTGAAAACAAAATAAATTTTGACTTATGGAGGACAATGTTGTGTTGTAAGTTCTTTCTAAATGTTCAAATCTGATCAAAGAAATATTGCGGTAAAGTGCTATTTAAAATTATTTGTCTACCACTTTAATATTTAATGTCGGATTGAGAGCATGTCATTAGTATAAATATTTTACGCTATTTATCCAAAAAATATTTGAACTTCATATGTTACTCACAACTGTTAGTTCAACCCTAGAAAGCAAAAATATGATGTCATTCACTGTTTATCATATAATAAATAGGAAAGTCAGTTATCGATATGGTCAAATTAAAGACTTTACATAAGGTAGTTGCAGCCTCTCTGCTACGCATGTAGCATTTAAAGAGTAAAGTCCATTCTGATTGGCTCTGATTCAGACGTATTTGTCTGGGTAAGGTGAAATGTCTTCATATAACTGTTTTCTAGTGATAAAATCCGGCTCTTTATGTCGGTCATGTACTAAAACAGGAATTATATTCATATTACATTATCATGTTTCTGTCTTAGAAATGCATTGTATTTTTCTTCATTCCAATAATCAGGAATTTCTAATTTTGCGGCATATTGTTTTGTTGTGTGGGAGTGTAAGTCTGCAGCGACAACTGGTAGATTTTAAGCGTTTAATTCGCGATGAGTAGTGTATGTAGCTCACGTTAAAGAAACATTGAAAAATCATTTGTTGTCCCAATCTATATAGATGTTACATTTCTTCCTAGTGTTGGTAAACATTCCCGTCCTTTTTTACGGTCTTCACACTTTGCAGAAAACTCCTATCGTACTAATCAGTAATTTTTGCATGTATTGACCAGACATGACATAGTTGCTACTTGTAGTAAACATGGTTAAGTAAGCAAAAAAAAATATTGTACATTAAAATTTGTTGATATTAACTTGCAATTAACTTTGCTATATGAAACAGCAAGTTGGAAATTTAAGAAAAAGTTAAACGTGCTAGTACGTTCAAGATACCAATAAGTAAATGTTGAGAATTGAAGAATGCAATACAATATAAAGATACGTATACTATAAACAATTGGCTTCATCTAATCCATTATTGAAATTTAATTGAAAGCCTCGGGATTTGTTAATACGGAATGCATTTGTTTTATTTCAAGTCTCACTTTTTGTCTGAACTTTCAGTCATTGATCTGTGTGTCACGAAATGCCAGCCATCATAGATATACTTTAAAAAGTGGGTTGCAGCATGTTTTACTTTTATTGTTGTGGTTACAGTTTTCTTCTTCCAATGTAACGAAATAAAAGTGCATGACACTCAAATAAAGGCCGACAACTGGAACAGTATCAATTCAATTATCCGTGTTATTGTAAGGAACTTTCAGTGCATTATTTCTCAACGGGAGAGAACATTTATACAAATTAGTCTACATTTCGTACAAATTGGCTTCTAACTTTTTTAAAGTCATTTCTAATCAGTTTTATTTTATATTTCTTGGGATTGTTGTTGAAGATATATATTCGTTGGTATCTGTAAGAGATCTGTAATTTAATTGAAATCGGTCTTTGTATTTCTCTCGGCGACATAAATTTTAAAGCACATTGTTAATTAGAATGAAGATCATAAACAAGTTGAGAGGAATTTAAATCACTCTTGACTTTTAAACAATGTTGCCACAATTATTGTATTTCGTTGTTTTTAAACTATTTACTGGTGTTATTTTTCGATCCAAACAACTTATAACAAGCATCGTAAGGGTGTTTGCGTTTTCACAAGATTAAATGGGACAATGGAACTTGTCACTTTTACAAAGCCGTACGATACAAACACAAAAATCGAATCAGAATTTACAGTTATTACTAATTATGTACAGGACAAAACTAAAGTATAAGTACACATATAGCAGAATCGTAGATAATGGCAATTGTCCCGAAACTTAAACCGAAAAACGATTTATAATATTCTATTTTTTAAAGTAATACCTTTTATGCCTACCAACTTATATGCTTTTTATATTTGAGGAATTTTTAAAAGCGCTCAGTTGGTGCCACTGACGACTGACATTTGGACACCAATTATATTATCTGACAGCGATGATTTCTTCTGTGTTGACCGATATTTTTCTGTAAGTTTAGTGTTTGTAAAATGTTGCATTATTCCAACATGTACTACTTTTGTTTGTTTTTCTATTCAGGCATAAATGGATATGGATGGAGAGTTGTCTCATTGGCACTCATGTCACATCTTCTTATTTCTAAAGATTGTTTGACCAATATATAAAACACCTTTTCAGAGTGTCGTTGAATGTCCGGCAATAGCCTCGAGCTCACAGTATGGATCTAGTGCTTCGGTACCGACATGATTGTAGTAGCCAATTGATTGGTAAATGTCCAGTTCGTAAATAAGTATGTAATTTTAGTACTAAAACTAAGATTACTACAACCTCAGGCAAACTTGACCGTTTACAATGTAGATGTAGTATGATTGCCAATGAGACTATTCATTTAAGACATTTATTTAACGTTATTGGTTCTGATTTGTCTTTTAACGACCTGGCAATCAACGACTGATAATTCAAAAAAAACCCAAAAAAATTGCCTTTGCATAGCAACAGCCTTTTTCATGCCTTTCGTGTTGACATAAGTATAACGTCTACGAAGCTCGACGAAACAAACAAAAGACTGTTCAAACAAAACCAATGATTTGCTACATCTTTGTATGAAACAATTAAGTGCAGAACAACATTTGAGTTTTATACAGATTATCGTAAGGTAAATTATATTTCGCACACCTCGATGAATCATTTCAACTTTTTGTTCTGCATTTTTCTTATATTGTCCGATACTTACAAATTTATTAAACAATTCACGAAAAAGACGGATAATTTCAAGCAATTTACCTTTTGCTCTGACATCTTTTAAATGAACAAGGAGAAAACATAATATTCAATGAAACTGTCCTTTAATAATTACTCTTTGTAGATTAAACTCATACTAGAGGACTAATTTATCTGATTTGATATAAGGGAAATTCAAAACGTAGCATTGTTTCTTAAACTAAATGTCAAATGTAATCTTTTTTTCTCTCCCATGACTTAGATCGGATTATAAAACCTGTTCTTAGTGATGAGGCTGTCACTATTATCTAGACACAGAAGAAAATAAGTGATTGTTAAAAATATAAAAATCTTTCAAGTCATTATTTTCTGTTTATTGAGAGTCATCTTTAGTCTACTTTTGTTCAAAATCTTTAGATACATTTAGTTTTTGGGGGATGTATACCTCCGTTATTTACCGACATATCTTCAACTTAAATTTCCTTATCTGATTAAAATATTAGGAATGAGACAAATGCGCATTAGACTAATGGCGTTTTTGCCTATTTAACCTTTTTGTAATCTGAGCGTCACTGATGAATCTTTAGGAGACGAAGTGCGCGTCTGGCGTATATATAAAATTTCAATCCTGTTATCAGTATGATGACCTAATTTCTATCAACTTGAACCACAGATATAGTTGTAAACAATTCTGACCTGCGGGTTTGTCGCCTCTTACTTCAAAATCATAGAATTTCTACACTTTATGCTGCATTTTATTGTCTTATCATTCACTTACAACCCAACAGGTATCGCCCTGCATTCTTTAAACTTATATGTTTATCGTTGTATGATTCGATCACAAAAAATCGTCCCTGATCTGTATTCCAATAGTTCCAGTGTGATAATTTCAACACAAGATATGACAAAATGGAGACCTTAAAATCTGTGCTTCTGAGTCTGGATCAAAGTTTTAGTTTGACATGCATGTTGAATATTATAATTCTACTGATATAACAAATTATATTAGTCCATGAATTGTCATTATCCTATATGCTCAAAATTCAACAACGATGGAACTTTCCACCCAATAGATGTTGTAAGAATTTACTTGTCTGACAAATGAAGTTTTATGAAATTAACCAAACTGTTTATAAGTAATTTATTTATTCATAACAAGTACAAAATATTACGTAAACCGTTAAGAAAAGCAATCCACTAACTAAAGTATCGATAAACCCGGCAATGATCTAATAAGGTTTGATTGCAGTCTTTGAACAGAGTCGCTATAATAAGGTTTGATTGCAGTATCTGAACAGAATCGCACTGTTTTATAAATGATGAGAATGTTTTATGCAGCAACATTTTGAATAATTGTTTAAACGTAAAAAATACTAAACAATAAAAAAAAACCAAGTGGTTTATTCATCTGATAAAGGTGTTTATCACTTTCTCAATAGTAATGTCTTCCAATTTATGGTTTGCATTAATAGTCTTAGTTCTCTTATATTTGATACGTTTCCCTCAGTGTAAGTTTGTAACCCTGATATGTTTTTTCTCTATCGATTTATGAATTTCGAACAGCGGTATACTACTGTTGCCTTTATTTATTGCCTACCGAGCTCACCATATTTAGATGTGGTCTGTGTTGCTTAATCTTCAGTATTCTGTGCTTTGAACTGTAATTTTTCGTCAATTGTTTTGATTTTGTTTATTTTGCTGTGATGTTACCAACAGAATATACAAGATTACTATGTTATAAATAAATATAGCCAATTTGAATATGACAAAAGTAATAACTATCTTGGAATCACGAATATAATCCAGTTTATGAGTCTGTATAAATTAACCATGGAAAATCAGTAAGGTTGCATTATCTCAAATATAAAAGAAGGAGTGCATGACAATGAGGAAGTTGTCAATAAACAGTACAAAGATGTAAACAAGTACAGGTTACCACACAGCTTTCGACAATTAGTAAAACCTTTATCATAAAGTTAGATAAAATTACAATGACACGATTGGAAACAATAAAAAGAGAAAACACTCGGCTTGATCTTTTTAAATAAAAAAAAAACATGATTGTCTGAAAATGAGTATGACAACCGCTAATCAACAGCAACAACAAGATTACTGTTTCGTACCTTGGTGTTCTGACGACAATAATGCAGGAGGGTTCAATACGTAAAACAGCAACAACAAGATTACTGGTTCTTACCTTGGTGTTCTGACGACAATAATGCAGGAGGGTTCAAAACGTAAAACAACAACAACAAGATTACTGTTTCGTACCTTGGTGTTCTGACGACAATAATGCAGGAAGGTTCAATACGTGAAACAGCAACAACAAGATTACTGTTTCGTATCTTGGTGTTCTGACGACAATAATGCAGGAGGGTTCAATACGTGAAACAACAACAACAAGATTACTGTTTCGTACCTTGATGTTCTGACGACAATAATGCAGGAGGGTTCAATACATGAAACAGCAACAACAAGATTACTGTTTCGTACCTTGGTGTTCTGACGACAATAATGCAAGAGGGTTCAATACGTGAAACAACAACAACAAGATTACTGTTTCGTACCTTGGTGTTCTGACGACAATAATGCAGGAGGGTTCAATACGTAAAACAACAACAACAAGATTACTGTTTCGTACCTTGATGTTCTAACGACAATAATGCAGGAGGGTTCGTGAAACAGCTCTAATACCAACCTTGAATAGGTCTGTGGATAGACAAACTACAATAGAATCATTTCGGAAATGGCTAGAATTATCAAATCGATACCTGGACAAGGATGACAAAAAGACATTTTATAGATTTAAGAGAAAACCAACATATTTACCTCAAGCTTATTTAATATCTAATTACTCAACTGCTTAATAACCCATATTCTCTATGGTAAAACAAATCAAATAGTTCCCCTCCCCCACCACCAGCACACACACCAGATCATTTTCAGATTTGAGGTATTAATGTCAGGCAAATTCTGATTCGTTTAAAAAATGATTTTAATTAGGAAATGACAATTCTATAGTTATAAACAATTGGTGGACCAAAATATGTCAAAGGAGTTCAAAGTTCTTCTCAAGATCCTCCCTTTAGTCAGAATAAAATAATAATCATTGAGGAAATAATGTAATCATTAACATATAAATATCTTTGATAAATTGTGTATATCCAATGTTTAAGTGGGATATTCAACAAAATAATCCATTCCTTTTTGAAGCCATCAAAGAAATACTCAAGGTAAATATATCAGTAAATTAAAAATAAAAAAGGCTGTGAATGAAATTAACATATTTACAAAAATATAAAGTCGTAGTTTGACGCCTTATAATATATAAAAACACAAATAAAAAAATTCCAAACATAATTTCAACTAAAATTATTTAGATTGTTGTGTTGAGACAAAGAGAAAACTAGGAAGAAAATAGTCATTAAACTTATAATCAATCGACAAAAGGAAAAAAAACTTATTTGGAAGTCGAAGTGTCTTTGAGGCGTCTATTACATTACCAAATTACCAATCATGTTGGTTGTAAGTCATCCCGATAATCATAAAGGCTCATGACATTCTGATACTACAATGATTTTAAATTAGTGTAGCAGCCTTGATCGTATCACTTTTCTTTGAAGCTTCACTTTACAAGGAATACAACGATCTTTTCATATCTGCTTTATCTTTTTATCTGATATTTTGTGTATGATTTCAAACGATTGGTATACATGATAGTCTCAGGTGTTCAGTGATCGCCTGACTCATATCTTGTAATATTGATCCACAAACACATATGTCTTATATAGATCTTTTATAATTCATATTAGTATTCGGACAGTAGAGGCCAAGATCGTGCCATGAATATAATGACTATCATTTGTATTACAAACAGGCCTTAAATTCAACGAAAACTTGATACTAATTACAATAACACAGTATATAATGTGGAATAAGCAATATGTAAAACAAAGTTCAACATACTTACCTGACTTCAAGGCAAACGTTTAAAGTGGAAGTCCTCATGAACGTATTAAAAAAAACGCTATCAACCTCCGTATGTTTTCTTTATACAGGCATTTTGGTACCGTTAATGTTATTTGCTGAAGTAAATGCATATTGAAATTGCTATGATGGATGTATTAATTGAACAATCATGCAGTATTTCATTGAACAAAATATGTGAAAATAGAATTGAGAAAGGCAATGGGGAATGTGTCAAAGCGACAACAACCCGACCATAGAGAAGACAACAGCCGAAGGCCACCAATGGGTCTTCAATGTATCGAGAAACTCCCGCACCCGGAGGAGTCCTTCAACTGGCCCCTAAACAAATATGTATACTAATTCAGTGATAATGGACGTCATACTAAACCCCGAATTATACACAAGAAACTAAAATTAATAGCCATACAAGACTAAAAAAGGTCAGAGACTCCTGACTTGGGACAGACACAAAATGGAGGCGGGGTTAAACATGTTTTTTACGGTCTTCAACACGGATTCTTGGTTCACACCGATCAGTAAGCTACAGAGGGCCTCAACAATGACTACTGTAAAATAATTCAAACGGGAAAACCAACGGTTTATATCAAAAAACGAGAAACATTTATGAACCACAGCAACAAACGACAACTACTGAACATCAGTTTCGTGACTTAGGACAAGTGCAAACTAATGCAGCGGGTATTAACGTTTTAATAGGTACTCACCTTTACTTTACCCGAACACATGTGTGTAACATCACATCATAGAAAGACACACTATAAAATATCAATTGAAATGGCTTAACTTAATCAAAAGACATATTAACACAAGTGAACAAACACTGAACGAATAAATTTAATCTATGACACAACGTAACTAAGAAATCAAAAAAATTAAGAGTGATAAATAAAGGCAGCAGTAGCATATCGCTGTGAGATGTTAAATGATTTCAGAAGGTCAATCATAATCTTGAACAAATACCATTGCCGCCAAATAGAATAATGTAAAAGAAAATAATTTTGTAAAAGAGGGACGAAAGATACCAGAGGGACAGTCAAACTCATTATTCGAAAATAAACTGACAATGCCATGGTACACATGGCACAACATAGACAACTAAAGAATAAGCAAAAAACGAACCCCACCAAAAACTAGGGTTGATCTCAGGTGCTCCGGAAGGGTAAGTATGCAATATAAATGGTGAACGGAAACATTTTTACAAAATAAATAATTTTGTTGTTCATAGTGATATACATTTTTTTGTAAACAGAAGTGAAAATTTATAGTCATTATAAACAATTACCAAAGCTGGTATATATGATACAATAGAGAGTAGAGATATAACCCTAAATAAGTAAACATTAAATAACAAAAACATAACAATTGTATCAACAGGTCAAATTAACATGAAAGTACGATTTGAGAGTACTTGCAGTTACTGAAAGCTAGTTAGAAGCCAAAATTGATTGATAATAAAAAAAAAACATTTCATGCATCATGTATAGTAATATTTTATCTTCAGAATAGGAAATGCTTATATATGTCATCTGCAGGCATCATTACAATGAAACATATAATTAAAGAAAAAAAAGCTACTAGTTATGTATTTTGAAATTTCGTTAGACCTCAATAAAGTATGCCAAGCAAAGAGTTAAAAAATTACTGCATGTGTTATTTTGTGAAAAAAATTATGCCGACATTATGACACTACACATTCTAAAGCAGTACAAATGTCATACCTCGACCACATTGCAAACCCTCTGCTGTCGATATATTGTGTTTGGAAAGTATTTAATTAAATAATCACAGAGCTGTTATGTGCATTTTGTAATAATTTAATTTTGAATGTAACGCGTCTTTTGATTGTCTGACGTCGTTTTGTTTATCATATCATAGACACAATTTTGTCATGTGATCATGACGTCATCAACGTTTTTTCATGATTAACGCCGGTTTAAAATGAAATTTAGAATTAAATTATAAGAAATAACTGTAATATTTTGCCTGTCTATTCGAAATAACATTAAAAAAAATGTGATTCAGTGTGCACCTCATTTTTTATGTTATTATTTCATAGACAGAAAAAATATCACAGTCATTCCTTAAAGATTTTAATAGTCTGAATGAAAGCCGATTTCGGGAAAAAAGATGATTTGACAATCACAAAGCTGATTGGTTTATCTTTTCTGCACTTATTTATTTCCTATCCCATAAATATATTGTCAAATTATTGTTTACAAATTATGTTGACGAAAGTAGAGTGTTGTATAACCATCTTAATCTGTTGAATTATTCTGAAGCACAAATAATCTATAATGGTAATTTTCTCATTGCTACCGTTGGATAACTTTGCATATTCTTCTATTGTATCATAATCAATCTCAATAAAACATTTAGAAAACAACCGATTGTAAGTGTGATACAGTACAAAAAGTTCAAAGAAAGATGTTCCTATTAGGTCATGTCTATGATATAAATAACTTTAAAACCTGCAATTTAGTTGCAAATGTCAAATTCAAATTCAAATATATTTTATTGCTAATCAAAGCGCCCGCAAGGAGCAGAACAATCAACATTAATTACATACAAATAATTACAAGTGATTCAATATGATTAAGACACAATGTTATAAAAAAAAACCAAAAAAATAATGTCAGAATCATTGATGATCGAGATTACATCCATGCAGTTTCCAGTCCAAATATTCAGGACCATTATAAATAAAAAATATGGTGTATTGCATTTAATGAGACAACTAACCACCAGTGACGAAATAACGAAAATATAAGTAACTTTAAGTACAGTCTTTAGCGATTAGCAAAATATAGAAAGAATCACATCTTGGACTTCACTCGATTCCAATTGGTTTCGGCTTGTTACCTTGATTGTCTGCTTATTGCACAAAGGTGAATGACTTTTGCCACAAACGATCTGATTTATAAGTATTACACAATCTGATCAAGTTTGATAAGAGCTATATGAAAAGGTTCCAATGATGGTTTAAAAGAAACTAGAGGGACATTCAAACTCATCGATCGAAAATTAACTGACAACGCCATGGCTAAAAATGAAAAAGACAAACAGACAAACAATAGTACACAAAACACAAAATAGAAAACTAAAGACTAAGCAACAAGTGTAAGTGAGCATTAGAGAAAAAAATTGCAGAGATTTTATGAAGATGTTGGAAATTAATTATTCCAAAAGTACAGTTCTATTTTCTTCTGCGATAATAAATCATAAAGACAAATTTCTTGCTTCCATGTTATAATCAATAATGTGCTGTAAATGCATAAGCCAGGCTACTCAATCATCCTAATGGTACTATTAATTTTCATATCTGCCTCAGTTTTGACTACACATATTGTCATTTCCAATAATTTTTGATTTTATGAGATTCTATTGGATTTTTGAATGGTAGAAATATTTATCACTTTCAAATGCATTTTTGGATATCTATGATTTACCCCTCCACCTTTTTGCAATTTACGTATTTAAGTGCACGTGTCGTAATTTGTAAGTGTAATGTCCCCGTATTGATTTGCGTCTTGGACTTGCATTTTTCAATTGTCTTGCAATTGAGTTTGGTAAATATGTCTCAGTTTAAAGTGTATTTAAGTGCACGTGTCGTAATTTGTAAGTGTAATGTCCCCGTATTGATTTGCGTCTTGGACTTACAGTTTTCAATTGTCCTGCAATTGAGTTTGGTAAATATGTCCCAGTTTAAAGTCACAAGAAACCTCAAATTAAAAAAAATAATGCATGTTTTTATTATAACTCAATGGATAGTTTTCATTATAAAACTTATGTACATATACTTTTTTCTAAAGAAAATTCTTTAATTTGTTCATATCTAGAAGAAGTTTACTTGCTTGCTTCCAGGAAGCAATTCCTGACATATTTTTCGTTTGCAAAGTGACCTCAGTGTGACCCATATCGTAAAAATCCGGTGATCGCAATACGCATAATTGTCCTCAAAATAAACTATCATCTGATTGTACATGTTAAACACGTGCTCAATATCCATGTTTTTGTTGATTGTTGACAAACAGGTGACAATCGTAAAACTTCGGCTTCAAAACACGAATTTTAATTACCTGCCATATTTTTACAACAACACTGACCGATTGAAAAAAAAATGACGATTATACGAAATTTATGCGAAACAAATATTCGTGTTTATGATGTTTAAAATTGAGAAAGGAAATGGGGAATGTGCCAAAGCGACAACAACCCGACCAGAGAGCAGACAACAGCCGAAGGCCACCAATGGGTCTTCAATGTAGCGAGAAACTCCCGCACCCGGAGGCGTCCTTCAGCTGGCTCCTTAAAAAATATTTATACATTGTATGCATTGGTTCAAGAATTGGAATAACATTATTTTTCACCGGTCACTCGTTTTATATGACTTTAAAACATACTCATAATAAAACCATGGTTCATACATCGTTTAAAAATAAATCAATAAAATATACAGGATTCTGTCATGATAAATAAAAGTCTTTTTGTTCATTCAGTAGTAAAGAGTTGAGCTTATCAATTTCAACTTTGCATATAATAAGAATTTTTATTATTTTTATAACATACACATGATAAATCGAATGAAACGTGTGAAAATGGTGTAATCATCGCGTGAAAATATTTCAGTTGCTTCGCAATGACTGAATCTTCTCCTTACCATTGTCCCGTCAAAATAACCGACAACAAAAAATACAGAACAAAACAGATTCCGAAGATCTAAAAGGGAAAATAAAAAATCACTGGTGGTATTTTACGAGTCTGCAAATTCTATACGGAAATTTAGAGGAAAAAACAAAAAAAATATAAAATCTAAGGATACATATTCAATAAATATTCTTAGAATGACAACAGGATTTTACATAAAATGTATAAACATTTAAGGTGAAAGGTAAGGATTTAATTGTGTTATCGCATTGGAGAACTTGATTTTATGTAGAAGCAATTTTTCGAATAAGACAATGTTGTAGTGTAATTATATTTTCTTCATACCTCAAGAAATCTATTTAGGAAGCGCATCACAAAATCTGTCTAAAAATTGAACATATTTTTTCCAAAATGGTCAAGTGGTTTTACCTCGTAGTAGTTATGGGATAACCACATTAAAAAATGGCATGAACACATCAAATACTGATACAAAGACATCATGTAGTGTAAATTCGTCACATTTTGAAACATCATTACGTAATGTTTTAGCCATATAAAGAATTGGCAAATCATCATTATGAAATAACAAAACCACATCATGTAATGAAACAACTACATTACGTTATGTCACCTACACATCAAGTAATGTTAAAACCACATTGTCTAATGACACAACCACATTAAGTAATGGTGAAACCACATAGAGTAATGACAAAACCTTATTAAGTAATGACAAAACTATATCTAGTCAAAACGAAACCATATCATGTAATATCGGAATATCATTAATTATATACCTAAATGGAGTTATTTTCTTTCAGAACGACAGGTCATTCTTTTTCAGAATCAACCTGGACGATACCATGTTTCAATGATATATGCTCCAAGGCATAAAATAATGACCTGTGTGAGGTCATTATTGTCCTTGATAAACATGCAATCTATGATTTACTTCAAAACTTTATTCGTCTAATAGTTTTTTGTTGCCGATCTGGAAATTTATTTTTTAAAGTTCAATCGATGATAGGTGTAAAAGAAACCGTCATTGTAGTCCCGCATTTTAATTTTAGAAACAAATAACGTGGAGTTTTGTTAATTTCTCTCTACAATAAAGAAACATTATCATATATGTCAGATGAATTTTAATGTAGACTTTCATAAAATAAATCCAGATTTAACATATTCGTGTGTAAGATTTTGAAAATCTTATTGGGTAAAACTGAATAGGTTGATTGATTTTTGGTTGCTTGCTTAACGTACAGTGGCAAATATTTCATGCATGTTTAGAACGATTCACACTGAATAGGAAATCATACTGCGACCTACATGTATTTATATTCGTCTTCGTGTCAGTTCTTAACTTTTTAAAATTTATGTATACCTTTTGCTCTATCAAATGATCAACTAATAAGATAATCTTTTATTCTATTGAATAACATTAACTTAACTCACGAAAGGGTCGGATGCGGACGGGAGGGTACATAATTATATCCTGATAATCTTTTAATAAAATGTATTGCTATTCAAAAGACAATCCTTCTGAATTTTTCATTCGATTCAAGTAAAATTGTTAAAAAAAAATAGCCACTTGTCCGCGATAGAAATAACATAACAAATAGAGAAAAAAACATACCCCCTCCCCCTTTTCCATAAGCTAAGTGGTACAATAAATTACTTACAATGTGTCTTGCATTTGTCATACACCGTTATCGGATGGTAACAATACACTTGTGTCTTACTTCATGCAGTTACAGTAATATTTTTATTGTGTATGGATAAAAAAAAATAAAGGTTTATATCTAAATTATTTAGTGAGTTTTATTTCACATTCTAAATGAGCCGCAGGGCGTATTAAAACCTGAACGCATTAAAAAAGGAATATCCCACTTTAGTGTTGTCGGTAAAATAGTATACTAAATGTTACAAATCTTTATAAAATTAATATTTTTTGACGGTATATAAGTCAGATAATGCATATTTTAAGGTTTTTCTTGTCGTAGAACACACCTCGGGGTGTCAGGAATGTTCAAAGAAATACCTCCCTCCGGTCGGTCTTTCATTTGATCAATCCTGACACCCCTCGGTGTGTTCTACGACAGGAAAAACCTTAAAATATACATTATCTATAACGTAATATTTTCCATATTGAGTTATATCAAAACATCATTACGTAATGTCAAAACCATATTATGTAAAGACAAACTACTATTAAGTAATAATAGAACAAAACAAATTAATATCAGGGTTCCACATAAGACAGCTGTTTAATAAATCTCATAATATTGCGCACGTTTTGGATATTTACAATGATTGTAAAGGTATGACAGCACAAGATTCTTAAAATTAATGTTAATCAAAATTTGAATTTTCCAGATTTTTTGGTTTTACAAACCAAGATTGAAATATCATAAAAAATGTATATATTGATCATGTCATTGTTTGGCAGTAGGTTAATTTCATAACAATTGTATTAATTTGCAGACGATAATTTTAATCGACTTCGAGATCTTGTCGTCTGAAGTAATTTGTATAAGTAGAAACTTAAGAACCAGATTACAGTTGGAATAAATGAAAGTAAGATTGATGATTACCAATCGGAAACATTTGACAAATAGGAAAACGTGACAAAAAGGACACACTTGAATACATTGCAGATGCTTTTATTAGTATAATGACAGCTTTAAACTTATTTAACTAGTCTACAAATTGTTCTTGTACAGATGAACGTTGTCACTAATATGTCAGTTTCTACTTTTGTTCTAAGAACAGCAAAGGAGGATTTGTGATTTAAAACGTAAGTTTACAACACGAAATGAATTTAGTTTGCCAACACAATAGGGAAGTATTCGAAATATTAATGCATTGTGTAGCGGTTAGGGCATTAATATTTATATAATAATAATAATAATAACTTCTCTGTTGACAAGAAACGCTCTTTATCGTCATTAGTTTTTAGAAGTCTACAATAATTACTACTACAGTAAATGTATATATATTTGGTAGGAATCGACAATGTGGTTTTATCCCAAGGGAACATTGCCGCAAGAACCCCAAATACATGGAAATTATTTTAAAAGCTGATTCGAAATAATCTTCAAAACAATATCAACGAGAAGGCATACCCCAAGTAGTCATTGGCCACTGCCTAAAATATGCAATGTTAAATAAAAACAAATTATTATATATGCATTTTTCTTGAAACAAAAATACTTCCAATTCCTTTAATATTAAACACAAACGGAAAAAGGCAGTAGCTACTAATACCCCCGGTTGAATACTAATATTTAAGCCTCATTTGAGACTCATAAAGCGGGCCAAGCAATTATTCTGATTCAGTATGATTTGTGGACTGTATTTGCCCAGTAATACTCATGAAAACTTATTTTTGTGTAAAATTAAATAAGTTTGTGATGTGTAAATTGTCTGACGTCAGACACGCGAAATTGTTTCTTTTAACAATTGTAACACGGTGATGACTACTGTACCCATATTTTGACTATTTTATTTATTATGTTTGTTAAGTTCACGCATCATTGTAAATATAACGGAATTTGATGAGACTTTCGTTCAAAGTGAGAGATTTAGCGCTATACAACCAGGTTTAATTCACCATTTTCTACATTTGAAAATGGCTGTACCAAGTCAGGAATATGACAGTTGTTGTCTATTCGTTTTTGTTGTGCTTTGTCATTTGATTTTGCCATGTGATAAGGGACTTTCCGATTTGATTTTCCTCCGATAATGTCTGAGTTCAGTATTTTTGTGATTTTACCTTTTTCTTTCCTTTTGAGAATATTTATAGATATAGAGCATTTTGTTACCCTTTCAAATATATTGTACAAAAATGTACCTTTCCGATCTAAGCCATCCTGGTCATCAAGTACTTATACAACTGCCAAACCTTACTGCTTACTACAAGACAAGAATTATATTACTGTTAAACTTCTGCCACCTACATGTCAGTGATATAATGAAAATGTAATTTAATGATAATAATGTTGTCTTCGATGATCAACATTGGATGCCACAATACAGAAAGCCTCAAATATTTCAAGAGTAAATAATATAAATCACAAAGTATAAACCCAGCAAAAAAGCAAAGAACACAAATAAAAAGGTAGAACGAAAACAGTTAGGAATGTTGAAAAGTGAGCTATTAAAAACTATTTCTTGTATATATTTTTTATTCGTAAGCATTTCTCTCAAAAGATACGGTGATCTTCTCGTTCGCTTTCCTTTGATTTAGTAACAATAAATCAGTGCCACTTTTGAGAATAGTGCAAATATCGTATTAACATTTGAGTCCAAATTAAATTTAAGAAAATGATATGATCAAACCAATGTTTAAGTTATGGTCTTTCGTAAAATATTTTTTTTTATTATCTCTATCAAAGAGATATATTATGTATGTACATTTTTTAAGTTAACATAATACAAGTCAAATGTCTTTTCCTTTTATTGTATCTCGACTTGAAAATGTCAATGAAAGTCTTTTAGATTTTAATGACAGTTAATTGAGGGATTATGGTTTTATCATTATCACTTTAGTTACCTTTTTTGTATCAATATTAAACTAATGTACAGTTTTAAATATGTCTACGCATTGAAGAATAGCTAACCGCCAGTAATTGAAGTTGGTATGTCTTTCGTATCGAGCCAACCTTAGGTCAGTAAATGATAAATCCAATTTCTTGTTTTTTAGAATATTGATTGATTGTTGTCTGTTTAACGTTCTGTGACATTTTATTTAGTAGAAGTTAACGACGAACAATGATTGATCTTGTGAAAACAAAAACAAAAAAAGTAATTATGTAATTCACGATAACAAATACTTACAAATACATGTAGTATCAAGCATCAAATGAGCCATATGCAAGTACAGGTATTTTAAACGAATTTCAAGAATTTCTCGTTCAATCTTAATTACGTATTGTTTTTATTCTAAAAGATGTATATGGTTTAATTTGTTGTGTGCATTTAAATAAATAGTCACATTAACTGTTTTCAGCAGGACCTAATTATATAGATATCCCTTAAAATTGTCAAAAGTGGACAAAGATCACCCGAGAAAGCGTAAGTTGTCTATTTTATTTCTTGTTGTTGAATTTTCTGATGATAATATCGTTATGGGAACCATTAAGAAAGCTTATGATATCATATTACCTAGTGCCCACAATATAAACCCCAAATCAACGGATCTTTAGCGATATGTCAATAACACTTTTAGCTTTAAAAGCAGTCGGGAACGTCAAATCAACTAAGGAATTGAACACTTCGCATGTGGCTGATTCTTTTTAACATCGAAGACAGGTGTTTACGAAAAAATGTACAGATATTTATTCATGTTCGATTTCAGACTCCAAAACATACGAAGTGAACTACTCTTAAAAGAACTTTTTACTGTAAAGCAGCAGAGGTTTGGAAACCTATTTTCAAACACTTCAGTAAGACAACAAAATAATAAGAAGAATGCAAATAATAAGCGAAAGTCTTCATTTTAGGGACAACTGCCGTCTGTCAATTTGTTGAAAATAGACAGCTGGTATAACTTTACATTTGACAAGTTCTGCCTTTACCGTTTTTTAATTGATCATCAACCATATAACAGATTTTCGCAATGTGTCCCTTATGATCTTTTTCTAGCGACTAGATATCCGTACGATATCTGGCACGTTTTTACACAACATAAGTCAAGGATGGTTTTGATTAAAATGGTTTTCGTTTGACCTTTAAGTTTCAATGGAGACAATTTTGTCAATGAAAACAAGAAGACGAATGACGAACGCTTAATGATAGCAGAGGCTGATGCAGGTCCTATTAATACTTTTCTTGATAAATCAATCTAAACTGAAACTTTGTTTTATCTAGACTCATTTTAATTTCGATTCGATTTATAAGACAGACATATGTCTATTTTTTTACGAATTTATGCTGACTTGTAAATCTCTGAAGTATTGATGTGTTATGTAGATCAGTTTTCCTATAGGTTATATGATATACAGTTTTACACATATGTGATATAAGGGCAATTTATCTTAAAACACTCCAATTAGAAGATTTGAATTTCAAACCAATGTTGATGATTTTTTAACAGTTCTTTATCATTGTATATACGACCATGAAATTTTGGTAAATCAAGCATACCACGTATTGAGAAAAAGTTTTAAAAAACCAACAGTCTTCAGCATCAACCAAGAATGTTTAAACATGTCGGGTATGTTTTATAATATATTCATAAGCGCATGGAAAGTATAACTGTAAGCGATGCATGTGGACTATGTCAAACAGTGATCTTGAAATTTCCTCTTTTAGTAATTCTAAAATGTATAGCTCGAATTAAAATTAAAGCAGAAGTTGTAACATAAAGAATAATTTAAGTGATGAGTTGCTGTATGACTACTAATTGTCATTGTTTCAAAGATTGTCATCAATGAACTATCACGAAGAAACGTTATCATAAAACTTTAATCTGCGTCGAGACAAGAATTTTTCGATTTCTTCAAAAACAAATACCGTATTTTGAATGTTAATGAGAAGATGAGGTAAATTATAGCACTAGATAGATATATGTTACTGTAAACAAACTGACTATATACAGACTTGGTGCTGATATTTATACCACATATGTCTAAATTGTATCATTATCAAATATCAAGGTTAAATATAAGCCAATAAGGGACCTACGTAACATTGAAAACGACAACTTCGGGGTGGTAAACAGTCTATAAAAATAGTCCGGTGTCCCCATCTTTTAAAATGTTTGAAAAATCATTAAAATAAATCATTTGCAATCAATACGAATCTATTAAAAGAACTCATGAACTCAAAATTATCTTTAAAAATTTATAATATGACATCTAACATTTGGCGAAGTTTTCAATTTGCAACAGACACAAGACGTATGTACTTGGGTTAAACAAGTTTTTTTGTAGATAACTCTTTAGTTCCGAATAAAAACATAAAAGTTTTTTATATTTACTGAAGGATATATTACTCGTGCTGTGTGAATGCAGTAGAATGTGTCCCAGAGCCGTATGTTGTATAGTTATGTGTTTTGCTTGTGAGAGAACTACATATTCCATTATATAAACGGTCCTTTATTAGAAGATGTCTCATTAGGCAATTTTATCATATACTTTTAGAAAATAATGGTATAATTGTACCCCATGATGAATTTTATTTGTATATAGAATTATTCATTAAATTTGAAGAATTGCCGTAGCCGTGTGATATGACTTTTGTTATCAACTGCTTCCGGTTTATATCAACTGCTTCCGTTTCATATCAACAGCTTCCGGTTATAACCGCATGATTTGCTGTTACGTTATTGCATGACATTTCGACGTCATTCGGCAAATTCAGTAAAATATAACATAATGGAATTTATTTTTTGTGTGTAAACCACAACAAAGCTGGATAAAAAGAAAATATTAGGAATCAGGAAAATAAATTATAAAAAATGAAAAACAAATATTACAACAAAAGCATTTTTTCAAAGTTATACAAATAGTTTTTGTCTGTATGTCTTCTGTTGGAGTATATGATAAAAAGAGCATAACATGTCATTTTTCATATCAGACCCCTTATCAGCCCACGGTGAAAATCATCCCGCGAGCCTGTCGGCTCCCGGGCTGATATCATGACCTAGGGTTGATAAGGGGTCTGATATGAAAAATGCAATTTTATAATCTATAATATCACATCTTCTGTGTTATAAATAGTACGAAAAGTATAACTTAAAGAGACGATAAACATTTGCATATCCCACGTCTCAATTATTCATTAGTATGACGTACAGAACCACAGTTACAAATTAAGGTTAGGATTGCCTACTTTTAACCTTGATATAAAGTGGATTACGTTGTCCAATAAACTCAATGCAATCTTTCCGAAATTGTAATGATGGTAATGAAATGTTGTAGGTAGACATATTATATTATCAACAGTCAGCTATTAGAACATAGTGGGTGTCTGCAATTTTACTGCTGTTATCCGATCGGACTAAATCAAATACGATCATATTAATTTATATGGTTTTTGTTTGAACCTAAATGGCAAAATGCAAGCATCAAGATATATGTAGAAGTTGTCAGAATAGTCATCATAATCTAAGTATTTTATTTTCGTGTGGAAATGTTTGGTGCATTCCTTATTGATTAGCGAACAGTGGTTTATGAATGTCCTAGTGTACATAATAAAACAAACGGACGCAACCATCTGAGTTTTTTTTTTTTTTTTAAGTTTAATCCACCATTTTCTATGAAAATGCTTGTGCCAAGTCAGGAATATGACAGTTGTTGTCCATTCGCTTGATGTGTTTTATCATTGATTTTGCCATTTGATTAGAGACTTTCCGTTTTGAATTTTGCTCGGAGTTTAGCATTTTTTGTGATTTAACTTTTTTCATAAGAATGCAACTTTGTTTGATTTTAAATAACATAGTGCAGTCGACTGCAACATTATTTGATATTTTTTATAAACAAATTGTTATATATATTTTTTATTGTAATTTCGATTTAAAAATGCAGTTATTCATTTTCCAAAGAAAGGTGATAGGCAATGCGAGGTAACTCTATATAACTACTTTAAGTAGTCAACGTATTTTTGTTATTGCAATATTTATATAAATACGATAATATATCTTAAAATAATTTAAACAAGTTTATCAAATTGTATCACAATATTTCAATGAACATTCAGTAGAAACCCTTTAAGTCATATTTCCATATGTTATAAAATTATTTATGATCAAAGTTTACAGTGTATTAAAGGCTTAAATCACTTTTTATTATACATCAAACGTTTCCATAAGTATATATCCCGGAAATTGATAGCTTAAATTTCATATAATAATTTTCTTATATATAAAGATCTGCTGCTTACTATGAACTCATTGAAACAAGCTGTCAACATCAAACATTCCCAAATTATTTTTTTCTAATTTCCTTGGCATTCTACAGCTGTTATAAGCACATCAAAAGTTAATACCAAAAAATTGTCCATGCAACATTGACATTTGTGTTTTACAACGTTTTACCTAAATGTTTTTGTTTTCTATAACATATTAAACAAGAATTTTCACAAAGATGAGAAACAATTCTATCACTTTTCAAAGCTTTTAATCTTTAAAAAAAATTTAAACAGAATTATAAAACGCAATGCATTTCAACACGAATTTGTCTTTTAAATAATACTACTATCCTGTCATATCCATGGATACATATTTCATATTTTTCAGAAAATATAGAAAAACAAATTAGAATACATATCTGAAATAAAATTGGATAATTCGACTTAAAATATTTACAACAACAAACAGATAGGTTACACAAACACAAAAAATTGATGGTGCAATTTAACGACAAAATAAGAAAACGTAGCTATAAAGACATATATACATATCACTGTTAATATAACCAAAAAAATCACATTCGAGGTCGTCATAAATAAAGGCAACAGTAGTATACCGCTGTTCAAAACTATTAAATATTAAATATAAGAGAACAACGACACGATATTAAAATGTAACAAACACAGAAACGGACTAAGCATTAGACAAAATCCTATGAGAATAACAAATATAACATCAAAACCAAATACATGAATTTGGGATAGATAAGTACCGTGAAACGTCTTATAGTAATGTGAATTCACACACAAAAATAAGAGAAAAAAAACAACACAACGGAAACACAACGTTAAAATGTAACACACACAGAAACGAACTATAATATAACAATGGCCATATTCCTGACTTGGTACAGGAAATTTTTAAAGGAAAAAATGGTGGGTTGAACCTGGTTTTGTGGCATGCCAAACCTCGCACTTTAATGGCAATGTTTTATATAATATTAGAATGACAACATAATATTACAGGACTACAATACAAATATATAGGAGAACGTATTATGCAAAGAAACACATGAATAATAGATAACAAAAGGCATCAGGTTTAAAATTCAATACGCCAAAAACGCGCCTCGTCCACACAAGACTTACCAGTGACGCCTAGATATAAAAGTTCGAAAGTCAAAAAAAGTTCAATGTTGTACAGCACTAAGGATCAAAAGTTGAAAAAGGTTGTGCCAAATACGGCTAGGATTTTCTGCTTGTGATAAGAACATCCTTATTATTTAGAACAATTTATGCTATTGAAAACAGTAATTTTTACAAATGAATATCAAAGATATACATGATAAAACTGAAGTCTTAACTAATTACAGAAAGTCGTTTCCTCCCATTTTGAAAACAAAAGCTCAAGCAGTTGGTTGTTACTCTTATGAATTGTATGACATTCTATCATACGGGGCCTTATAAAGCTTAATGTACGGTATATATTTTTATATGTTAAATGTCTTACTGTAAGGCATAAAACACAATAGTGTATTTACTGTTGCATGTTATTCAAATAACATTTACGTTACCAATTTTTCTGCACCAGATGCGCATTTCGACAAATAATGTCTCTTCAGTGATGCTCGTGGCCAAAATATGTAAAATGCAAAGCTTATATAAAAGATGTAGAGCTATAATCCAAAAGTTCCAAAAAAGTATAGCCAAATCCGTGAAAGGAATCAGAGCTTTGCATGAGGGAGATACATTCCTTAATTTATAATATTTTTTAACATTTTGTAACAGCAAATTTAATAACACAAAAAATCCGTATTTTCATGCCAGTACCGGAGTACTGGCTACTGGGCTGGTGATACCCTCGGGGACTAACAGTCCACCAGCAGAGGCATCGACCCAGTGTTAGTAATATGTTCAAATAAAGTGAGGGAAATATGCATTTTGTAGAATACAAATTGTTATTATATGAAACTAAGTATGTTAATACTGCACATTATAGCATGTACAAACAATCAATCGTAATTTTGCTATTTGACTAGGGACTTTCCTTTTTGAATTTTCCTCGGAGTTCAGTATTTTTGTGATTTTACTTTTTTTCAATCCAGGCATTGTAGGCATAAAAAGGCAACTTTTCAAAAATCATTAATCGATTGAGAGAAAACGTATCCCGGTTACAAATTAAGACTGATGTATATGTGTTTGTCATTAGTTTGGAGGTATTGACTCCCGAACACAAATCAAGTGCAGCACCATGCCTAAAAGGAAAAGATGTCTAAAAAGTAGCATTATTTACCATCCTGGTATCTTGGTCGCTAACAACATGAACCAAAGATGTTTCAGAAATGTCACACAGCAGTTATACTTGATCCGTGGTGTTATAAAGTAAAGAGTGAGTTGAGATCTAAAGTTAGTAGAACTGACTGTTATTATCTTAATCGTATAGCATGGCCTGGATCTACGAAAGTAGATTTTCCCTTTTATAGCATTGCTCTCTCTTTGATTTACTTAAACCTAAGCCTTACAAAAGTGTTCGTCTTCGTGGCAGATTCTGAAGTTACATTCTCTTAATTTTCTATTTGTCTTTTATCCTGGAGGCGAAATAAAACCCTCTTTATGTTTAGGTGTGTCAGGGCTAATTGTTCGTTTGTTTTTAAAAGGCATGAGTTCTTTGCTTTCAGTATCATTTATAGATATGAAATCGTAAAATGTAGCAATGGTTTTACACTAGTAATTTCGGGACCCTTTATAGCTTGTTGTTCGGTGTGAGCCAAGGCTCCGTGTTGAAGGTCGTACCTTGACCTATAATGATTTACTTTTATAAATTGGTATTTGGATGGAAAGTTGTCTCATTGGCACTCATACCACATCTTCCTATATCTATATACACTTTTATCTTCAGTCAAATTAAGCTTAGATAGAAATCCTCTTATTCAATATCAAAACTACATGAGCTGATATTGCTTATTTAAATAAAGAAGAACTATTCAACATATTTCAATAAATGAAAATGAAGTTAATGTCAATGTGACAGTATCCTAACAAGAAAAAGACACCTTATGGTCACCATATGGTCCTTAAACAAACATGTCCCAAAATTGATAAAAGCTTTTAACAATTCTTACATGTAATTTTTCCTAAAATGACAAAGAAATATAAATAATTTCTAAACTCTAAATTACGTACTCATCATCAAGTTCCATAGGAAATAAGTTACTACTAAAATGGTTGACTAATATCTGACATAAACAGTGCGACAGAGAGTAAGCCATCAAACTCTTCCTATAAATAGAAAAAAAAACATGTTGTTAAAAATACATTCACTTTCAATCCATGTTCCAAAGATACAATAGTGTTGATTTTAATTTTACCAGCTATGTTAAGACTTGGAGTGGTTTTAGTGTTTCAGTTAAAATCTAAGAATAAACCAGCAAATTTTTATAAAAGGGGCACTTTCTTGTCTTATTTTGAAATAAGCTTCACTATTTAAATGTTAAAGATGTGATTTATCGACTCCTGTGTTTACTTATATTTTCTTGTTGTTTGCTTTTCAATAATTATTCAACACCGTTTATCTTATACACAAACTCTTCATCGTATAAGTATACACAAACTCTTCATCGTATAAATAATCTAACTACTGTAAATTCATACTTTTTGCATGCATATATTTTTGTGATTACTGAACAGTCGAATCATATATAAGTATAATCATTGAGAAATTGTAAGGGATATTCGGTAAGGTTAGAATGGGGATGTTTAAACATAGGTGAATAATTTACAGGGCCACTTTAAACAGCTTATGTCATAAATGAACATGCAATTTTGAGCAGTGATTTCTACTTTTCATGGTAATTGATCACTTCAGTGTTTATATAAGGTTTTATATTGAAATACAGGTACATCCTCTTCCACAAATAGGGAAAAACTTTATGTAGCTCTATATCTTTTACATTTTAATCTAAATATCGCTCAACAAATAAGATAAATGTGATGGTGGTCTGGTTAAACAATGGTATGCTACTCTGCAACTATCTACTAATTAGAAGCTTACATCTTTTACAACCATCTGCATCAGTCTGTCCATACTCTCACACTGTATTTCTTGATCTCTAAAAATATAAACAATTTGTATCAGTGTTTGCTTCAATTTAAATATAAAGTTACCATTCAATTTGAATCACAGCATCGTTTCAACAAAATATTCGATCATAGATCTAGAGAAAATAAGGATAGCAGTTGAAGATTGAATTAGTCCCAAAAGTTCTGTAAGCCAGCAGTATATGTTGACAAATGATTCTGCGATTTCGTGGTGTATGAATATTTGGTCATATATGTTAAATTGTAAAATCCCTGAAGGCTACGATTTGAATTGCAGTTGCACAATGATACGATGTCAATGTCTAAGTTATCAGTGACATGACCAGGCATCCATATATATTTTACAATTGTATTTCTAATAGAATGACAGGTGTATGTGCTTTTATAACTTAAAACTATTTTTATATAGTCATGAACATGTATGCGAATGTTTTAAGTTACACAAGTGGTGAAACTTAAATTAAATATTGAAGTTGAATCTAAATAACGCCTTTTCTTATACATATAAATGTTCCTTCTATATAACATACACCTGTTCCTCTTTAAAATATATAATTTATTAATAATATATATTGACTGAAAAGAAATCAAGGGCAGTCAATTTCTGACCTTATGTTATAAATAAAATTAATTAAAGATTCCTTGAAGTGTATCATATCAACTGTTTATTTATCATTATAATTTATGAGTACAAAGTGACAAGTTATTACAAATATGTGTCAAACTTACATCTGAACAAATTATTAGTATAAATTATAAATCAATTCGATAGGGTTTATGTTTATCGAAGTATAAATAACGAAAACGTAGCACGGTCTTATTTTTGTGATTTTACTTTTTCTACATAAGGACCGTAATAATATAAGTATGTATACATACGTTGTAGAGTTGTCACTGACTCAGACGTACTTATAAATATAATTATTTTCTGTGACTGTATATTACATTAAATTGTAGGATCCTTTACTATAGATAATTTAGCTGATCTGTAACAATAAAATCTTCATGCCTTATATATCATGTACTGTAGTACGCCGCTAGATTAAAACTGACGAGGAAAGGTAACACACGGCCAGCGAAAGCTCTTTATTGAGAGCCCAGGCACTGGTCGTGTGGTCTAGCGGGACGGCTGCAGTGCAGGCGATTTGGTGTCACGATATCACAGTAGCATGGGTTCGAATCCCGGCGAGGGAAGAACCAAAAATTTGCGAAAGCAAATTTACAGATCTAACATTGTTGGGTTGATGTTTAGACGAGTTGTATATACATACGTTTTTTTATATATATTATAGATAATACCGTTTGTTTTCCTGTTTGATTTGTTTAACACTAGTCATTTTGGGGCCCTTCGGTGATTACCAAGGTCCGTGTTGAAGGCTGTATTTAGACCTATAATGATTTACCATTCGAGACTTGGATGGAGACTTGTCTTATTGACACTCATACCACATCTTCTTGTGTCTAGTATACTGATTTTACTGCATTTGTATTCAAACCTATTATATGTGTGCACATGTACATATTACGTCATTTTAGGTGAGGATAAACAAAGCAAATCAATTACTAGAATCGAACCATGTATAGAGGATACAAAAATGTCATACAACATTTCCAATTGCCCTAAAATTGTATTTCTGAATAGGTTTGTTTAAGGTAAGGAAACCTAGCTGTTAAGCAGTAACTGTAATTTGCACTGCCGTTTTCGTCAAACCGATAAGCTGTGTTCTGCTTTTTGATCGGGTTGTTATCTATTTGACACATTCTCCATTTCAATTCTCAATTTTAAAGTAAATATTGCTGTTTTCATTCTTCGGTATACATTCTAAATACATTTCAGCATTTCGACATATATGCAAATATAAAAAAAATAATGTAATTTTGTATTTGTTGCATGAAATATATGTGACCGTTTTAAAGTGAAAATACAACTAGAGTATTCAAATAAATATACAATAACTATAAACAAAGACGTCAACAAAAAAAGTGCATATAGTGGAAACAAGTTATGAGGTTGACAAGCAAAAACACATAGCACACCATTGCAAAACGAATGACAAAAATATCTGTAATTCAAACACTTAAGGCAAAATCTTGATGAAGAAAAACTAGTTCTTTCGGAAGCAGGTGTGATCCATTATTTTAATTTCCCACAATCTCGAAAGTATATAGATGTAGGATTTCAGCGAGCTAGGATAAAACTGTAGTGATAATCATTTGAACCCACCAACCTTGTATTTGAACGTGTATAAAAAAGCATCTTTGGTTGAATCTTTTTTGTTTAAAATATTTGTGACTTATCTTTGTGGCACCCCTTTTTTTGACATTGTTACCTTCTGTGTCTGTTTGTTTTGTTCACACATTGTTGTCATTATTAATGGAGTCTTATACAACTGTCATATACGTGAGAGGTTTAGCTACATGTAGCTATAGAACCAGGATTAAGCCACCATTTTGTACATACGAAAATGCCTGTATCATGTCATAGGAATATGGCAATGTAAAAGACCAGATATTTCACTAAATAAGACAGAGCAGAACAGCCACTTTTAAAATTTGAGAACACCGGAAAACTCATAACATTGGGACATTTCAAAATAAAGAAAACTAAAAAATGCGAACCGGTTAATAACATAAAACCAATAAAAATATCATTCGCTCTGCAGATATTTCACATATCCTACCATGGAAAAATCCAGTTTTGAGTCATAAGACATTTAAACACCGCAGTAATGCTTAGGTGTTTTAAAATTATCTTAGCTGTAAAGTATTTCATGTAATTGTGGTTAGGTCATACAGTTATCATATGTCTCCTTTGGTAGTTGTGGGGGAAAATCGGTCATTAAATAATATATAAGTACAGCTGATTGACACTTAAATTTTCATTCAATTGATATCGTCGTGTTCTTCCTTCTGTAGTAAATCATAAATGTATCTATATACAGAATACCATGATCAAGGTAGGGAATTCATCTTATCAAGTCTACATCATCTGGTAAGGGGGACACCATTTAGATCTGTTGAGGGGTTATTTGTATCTGGTAAGGGGGGCACCATTTAGATCTTTTGAGGGGTATTTGTATCTGGTATGTGGGACACCATTTGAATCTTTTGAGGGGGAATTCGGGGGGATAGGCAGCCGGATTTTTCTATCTTGAGGACTGTTTTTTATTTACACCTGTTACAATGCCGGGTCATTTTATCTTATGGCTTTTCCGCGCGAGAATATGTTTTCGATTTTTTCGCATATTTTTTTACAGGCTAATACAATATTTTTTACAGGATCATACCAGTTATAGGACAGATTATACATTTTTGATATTTACGTTTATAGATGTCAAAATTTGTGTATAGATTATCTTATTTGTGTCTATAATTTTAGTCATTTTTGGTTTTATTAGGTCTTTTAGTTATTTATAATTTAAAAACTTTTAATTAGTTTGTCATCGAACATCACTTATTAGACATTTATAGTTGAAATGCACATCTGATGCAATAAAACTGGCACCTTTTTTGTTTACTTGTTATCCTTATTTTTATAATCTCTGGCACCTTTTGGTTTAACAAGACCATGCAATATCTTTAATTATGTCGTGATTGTAACAAAACACTAATTAAATTCAAAGGACATAGTAAGATAAATATTTGTTTAACTTAAAAATCGAGTATCATCAATAAAATCTAACATAGCTAATCTGATGTCGTTATTAGTAGTTCTTCATGTTAGGGTAAAGTTAATGTGAGTATAGCTAGTATTTTGGCGTCCGTAAAATTTACGAAGGAAGGATTTAAACTTCTTCAGTTGGAACTCTTGGTTTAATAGCTTCACTTTGAGCAGCAACCCTCTATCAAGAAAATCATGATAGGAAATACAATAATATATTATTGATATGTTAATTATGGATGATTAAAGCCACAATATGCAATTTATGTAGTGTGGTGATGAGATGCTGTCCTGTTGATTTTTACCCATAATATCTCAACTTCAGCTATTGTATTTCCTATCATGATTTTTCTCGATAGAGGGTTGCTGCTCACAATGAAGCTATTAAACCAAGAGTTTCAAATGGTGAAGTTGAAATTTTCCCTTCGTAAATTTTACGGACGCCATCACAAGTCGGTTGACCGTTGTGGAATAACCGTTCCACATATGATATCTGATATGTTCCTTACGTCGTAACTACAATCCCCTTCCCTTTCCTGAATGTGACCTACCGAATTAGACTATTTACCGGATTTGTTATAACATAAAAAAAAAAACACGACGTGTGCCACATGTGGAGCAGAATCTGCTTACCATTACGGAGCACCTGAGATCTCCCCCAGTTTTTGGTGGGGTTTGTGTTACTTTTTCTTTAGTTTTATATGTTGTGTCATGTTTACTATTGTTTGTCTGTTTGTCTTTTCCGTTTTTAGCCAGTTTATTTTCGATTTATGAGTTTGACTGTCCCTCTGGTATCTTTCGTCCCTCTTTTAGAGAAGTCCAAATGACTGCTGTTTGAGTTTAAAAAAATGTATATGCAAATTAACTTTCTCCTCACAAACCAGACCTAGGTCTTTATATTGAGGCTGCTGAAGATCAAATCTGATTGAACAACCAGAACGTTGGACTGGTCAGCTTGACCAGACTAGACCCTAGGCGTTGAAATTTAAATAAACCTCTTTGTTAGAGAAGGTATTATGAGTTTGACTGTCCCTCTGGTATCTTTGACCCCTCTTCTACATAGTTGTCACTGAACATTAAGTAAACAGCAATCAGTCAATCAATCAAAACATATTAATATATATTTTTCGAATGAAAATGAATAATTTCTTTTACTTTATAAGTGTTGTAGGTTAAAAAATCATTAAGTTAGTTGATCAAAATGCGCTGATCGAAAGAATATTTTATTTGTTTAATTTAGAGGTAAATGAATCTTTATTAATTGTCTGTACCATAGAAACAACAAAGAAGACTTAAGAAAAAGAAACTTAAGAAGAAAGTTATGCTAACTTTGGCTGTTCTATTTAATATTGATTTAGTATTATATGTATACTTAATATCAGTTTATACACAGTTATAGCGTATATAAAAGTATTTTACAGTTCACATGTATACTTCAAAGTTTTGGGCGGGTTTAATTACAGGTCGACCCTATTATTTTCCTATTTACGGTATTTTCAATTTATGAGGAGCTATCGCATTCATCTGCAGGTAGGCATTTGTAGAAAAATTTGACAAAATGAGATAAATATTGGCCATTTTCTTTTAGGTCTTGCACATATAAACTAATGTATATATTTTTACCCTAAAATATTCCTAAAAAGTTTTGTTTAAATCAAATAAGTGGTTCTAAAGAAGTTGCGGATACAAAATGAGAACAGCCTTTGTAGAAATTTCTAAGTCCATATATGTCCAAATTCCGGATGAAACCAGAGTAAGGTAATAGTGATTGCTTCGGGAAACTAACGAAATATAGGACGGACAATAAAACTAATTTTAAAAGACCAACTGTTACAGGGATCACAGTATTACACGTTTTACGTAGAGTATAAAATATAATTAAAACATTTAAAGACAACTTAAAGATAACTTAAAGATAACTTTTATTTCAAAGCCCTAGTTTCGAACAGCGTCAATGAATCAAACAATTAGAACCACAGTGAGATATCATATACAATTTTTTAAACCTTGTTTAGAAGTTGACCTTTTATTGTAAGATTTTTTAAACCTTATTTAGAAGTTGGCCATTTATTGTAAGATTTTAAACCTTATTTAAAAGTTGACCATTTATTGTAAGATTTTTAAACCTTATTTAGAAGTTGACCATTTATTGTAAGATTTTTAAACCTTATTTAGAAGTTGACCATTTATTGTAAGATTTTTAAACCTTATTTAGAAGTTGACCATTTATTGTAAGATTTTTAAACCTTATTTAGAAGTTGACCATTTATTGTAAGATTTTTAAACCTTATTTAGAAGTTGGCCATTTATTGTAAGATTTTTAAACCTTATTTAGAAGTTGACCATTTATTGTAAGATTTTTAAACCTTATTTAGAAGTTGACCATTTATTGTAAGATTTTTAAACCTTATTTATTGGAAGATTGTTCAGATTGCTATATATAATAGTTTTTATACAAGTTAGAATTTCTTTAAACTTGTGTGCTGTAATGACGGTCACAAGAAACGAATTTTAATTGAAATTTACTATTAGTATGGTATGTTTGTATCATAACGAACGTTTAAAGCAAAGGTTTTCAAAAACTCTTTAATCAATTTATTTTTTATTTTGTCGTTCAAGAGTTCGTTGTTTCGTTTTCTTTTTAAGTGTTTCACATTTTATAATACCGGGGTCTTTTATTGTTGAGTTTTGCTCATTTTTGAAGGCTGTTTGTTCGGTGGCCTCTAGTTGCTAAAATTCATATCATTTGAACTCTGGTAGATATTTTCTCATTGGCAACTATATAAACATCTCTTTATTTTATACAGACTAAGTCACTTAGACCCGGCAACATCCACTTGTGTTTTTGTCCATCTGATGAGTTAAGCCTTTTTAAACTAACTTTTATAGTTCGTTCTTATGTTGTCAGGAGCCTGTAATTCAGTGGTTGTCGTTTGTTTATTTGTTACATATTTGTTTTTCGTTCATTGTTTTATACAAATAAGGCCGTTTGTTTTCTCGTTTGAATTGTTTTACACTGTCATTTCGGGGCCTTTTATAGCTGACTATGCAGTATGGGCTTTGCTCATTATTGAAGGCCGTACGCTGACAAATTTCGGTGTCATTTTGGTCTCTTGTGGTAAGTTGTCTCATTGGCAATCATACCACATCTTCTTTTTTATATTGAATGTGTATAGGCCTATTATGACGATAACAAATATATCGGAGTTACATTTCTTTGCATGGTTGTTTAGAATGGTAATTATTTTTGTTTTATTCTCATACATTCATTTGCTGCCATCCTTGATTTGTTCCTTTGCTCGACTATTGATATATGCCATTTAACTTTAATTATTAAGATGGATATGGTTTTTTGTCTGAATCAGATTTTTTAGTTTTTTCTACTCTACGTTTCTAATTAATTTTTTTTTCAAAATCTAACGCTGTAAGGTTTGGCAAAATCTGGAATCAGAATATTTTATGTCATCTGCTTGACCACAATATTTTTTTCATCAAGTTGAGGATCATAATATTTTATTAGTCAAAAGCTTTAACCCCTCCTCTCTTGGAGTTAAATGGATCCGAAGTTCTTTAACATTAATTATATATCAAAAGCAGGCTTCAATTTTGTTCTCTATTGAAAATAATGTTATTAAAATAACTTAAGTTCGTGTTTATAGGAATGGCTTTGTTATAACGATATTAGCGCTATCTTTGCATTGTGTTAACTAATTTGGAAATGCCATTTAAATTTTGTTTTTTGAATTTTAGGTGGGTTTTTTTTAAACAGTGTCCATGTCAATTTTGACAGCCGTTTGGTTTGGACCTTTCCGTTTTGAATTTTCCTCGGAGTTCGGTATTTTTGTGATTGTACTTTTTTGTAACAGTTTGTTCTTGTCTTGCGATAAACACCATTGTTCTATGTAAGAGAGGGTTGATCAACATTCTGTAGGTGCCTGTATATTATTTGTTTCGTTTTGTTATTTTTTTAAATTTTTTTTCGTTTTTTGTTTTGTCATTAAAAAAAAGGTCATTGGTTTATATGTTTGAATTATTTTACATTTTGTCATGTTGGGGCCTGTAATTGTTGTATATACGATATGGACGTTGTCTATTGATGAAGGTTATACGGTTTCCTATAATTAATTGAATACCCGTCATTTAGAACGAGTTTGACAGTTGTCTCATTGGCAATTCTACCACATCTCTTTTTATTCTGTAACGTCAATAGTTTGTTTAACATAATAATATTATTCATAAAAATGTGACATCAATGACTTAAGACAATGCGGCCGGTTTAAACAAGATCTCAACTCCCCCCTTTACCGCTAGTAAATGCAGAATAAACAAACCCATAGCAATACGCACAAAAAAACTCAGTTTGAAAGAAGTCCGAGTCCAACGTAATCGGGAAAATATTAACAATCTTTATAGCAAAATATTTTCAAAAACATGGACACACGAAACTAGTTTTGATCAATCAGAAACAACAATATAACAGAAAAAGTTATAAATTCGCCTCTCAAAATCTAGATGTTAAATGTGCTGTACTTAAATATAAAACTTCTTACTTCTTTCTTTAGTCATATACTACAACCCTATCGGTTTAGATCATTATTTTCTATAGCTCGTCCAAATCCAAAGTTTACTGCCTTAAACTCATTGTATGTAATCAGCATGCATGTCATGCCATGTTTTACAAGCAGAATACAAAAACCCATTTTGTAGTAATCCGTTTTCGATTCATTGGTCATTCACAAGAAAAATATAGTAATCCTTGCTAAATACAGTTGTTGTTTTACGCATGAAGTTCAAGTCATTAACGTAACAGAAGGCATTTAACATATAAGAAAATGGCATGGTAGTTTTCTGGCAGACAAGCTAGGAAATTTATGATTTAAAAAGAACTTGTTTTTCTTGATTTTCTTTATATATTCATAGTTCAATGAATATATAGGAATAAGAAGATGTGGTATGATTCCCAATAAGACAAATCTCCATTGGAAACAAAATGATGTAAAAATGTTCAACGATGGATCACGGTTAGGCACACTACAAATGGCCTCGAAATGACAAACGTATAACAATACAAGGAGAAAACAAACGGACATATTCTTGTACAAAACAATAAACAAAAACAATATCATATAAATATGATATACAACAACAAACTTCAACAACTGAATAACGGGCTCCTGATTCGATACAGGCAAAAATACAGCATGTGGTGGGGTTTAATAGCTTTATGGAAATTTTTACAAGGACATATTTACTTTATAGGTCTCAAGAAAGAACGTTAGATAATATACTAAGTTAAAAATTATCAATCAAATGAGTAATTTAATTCATTTGCTTTTCTTTACTGATAAAATTAATTTGAAGTAAAGTATTAAGATATAAAATCATAGATTTACATGTCGTCTACTTACAATGTTGATAATGTGCATAAAAATAAAACCTAATATTATCCATTCTTATGTAAGTAGGTATATATCAATGTTTCTCCATGATAGACAACATGTCAATAGCTGGTTTCATCTGGAGATATTTGCATTTTTAATTCTATTTTATTACTTGATCATATTCAATTGAAAATGTTAATGTAAAAAACGCTCCATGTAGACACATTGATGTAGACATATTGATATATCAATCTTGATTCATCTTAAGTATTTGCATTTTGAAATTCTTTTTCTTTTAACTCATATTCATAACAATTGTAAAATTAATGTAAAAAAAGCTTCAAACAGACTTTAATCTTTCGCATGCATATAATATTCATTGTTTCTGAAACCTTCTTGTATAGTATTGGAGGTTCTTTCATTTTCCTTTTTGTTTTGTATTGGTTTCAGTCTTGTTCACTTTAAAAGGAAGGTTGTCTTTTTCCTTGTTTGTTTAGAAAGGTCCATATGCTTCACTTTAAAAGGAAGGTTGTCTTGTGTATTATCTGAACTTTTTCTAATTTTATGAGTTTGGTGTTGACGTTAGATGCTCAGTGGACACTTTCAAATTTATTCACAATAATTTTTTTGGCATATTTTATTAGCAGTGTTCCATTATTGAATACCATATGAGGAGTCCTTATTGGTTTTAATTATGTCGTTGGGTTGGTGTATTTTTGTCTTAATAATTATTTACTAAGGTATGTAATATCTACATATTAAAATGCATATGATAAAATTTCTTCAAAACACCAATTAATCAAAGAACGTACTATGAAGTGTCTGTTAATTGAAACAAGTACCCAAAAATTGGAATAAAACCCGAAAAGATTGCAAATGTTAAGAAACGGATCTCAAAAATAGACACTTTGACAGAAATGAAAAATTGTATTTTTAGATAGTCTTCGTGCATGCACCTACATGTTTGTTGGTAAACAAATAATTGAAAACAACACGTATCGATCTTCGTTCGTTTGACTGGTCATTTACACGAAAAAATATAAACTAATCCTGTAAATACACTTGTTGGATTTATGCTTGAAACTTTGGTCACTAATGTAACAGAAGGTATAATTCTATGTAAAACGTGGAAATAGTTTCTGTGATTTATATACACTCAGATATTTAACCTTAAAACAATTGAGCCGGCAACGGCCTTATTACTTTGAAATTATGTCGTATACATTTATCACGAAATAAATGTAAGACCATGTTATGTTACGTTTCATTGGGTAATCCTTAGATCGGAAGTTTTGTCAGAATAGGATTTACTATATCTTGTATTATGACAAAACTTAAGCATCAAACATACTGACTTAGTTATACTTTAATATGATCTTTGGTGTATTTTATATGTGAGTGTCATTTATTTTTTCATCATTATTCATTGTTGAAGATTTTTCAGTGTGAAAGCTTTCTTGATGTTGTGAAGTAGGTGAGTTTTTAGTTATTGTTATCGTTTTGTTTTATTTTTCATTGCTGCAGACTTTGTGTTTGCACCTGTGAATTTGTTTGTTCCTGTACTCGTCAGGAACATGATGTTCAGTTGTTGAAGTTTGTTGGTGTGTTTCTCGTTTCTCTCTTTTTTTTATATACATATATATGGATTAGACCGTTGGGTTTTCTGTTTACAAGGTTTTACACTAGTGATTTGTAGGCCATCATTAGCTTCTTGTTCGGTGTTAGCCAAGGCTCCTTGTTGAAGGCCGTACTTTTACCGGTTTACTTTTACAATTTTGACTTGGATCGATAGTTGTCTCATTGGCACTCATACCCCATTCTGTACATATATCAGGTGGGGAACTGTTTGTGTTTTCGTTTTTTAATCAGTAACAGCAAGAAATTAGGAGATTTATATAGTACTGACTTTACCCGTTGTTTGCCCGTTGTTTACCCGTTGTTTACCCGTTGTTTGCCCGTTGTTTGTCCGTTGTTTACCCGTTGTTTACCCGTTGTTTGCCCGTTCTTTACCCGTTGTTTGCCCGTTGTTTACCCGTTGTTTGCCCGTTGTTTACCCGTTCTTTACCCGTTCTTTACCCGTTCTTTACCCGTTCTTTACCCGTTGTTTATCCGTTCTTTACCAGTTCTTTACCCGTTGTTTACCCGTTGTTTACCCGTTGTTTACCCGTTGTTTGCCCGTTCTTTACCCGTTCTTTACCCGTTGTTTACCCGTTGTTTACCCGTTGTTTGTCCGTTCTTTACCCGTTGTTTACCCGTTGTTTATCCGTTGTTTACCCGTTGTTTACCCGTTGTTTGCCCGTTCTTTACCCGTTGTTTGCCCGTTGTTTACCCGTTGTTTGCCCGTAGTTTATGTCTTACGTGTACTTGTATGATAGCATCTTATGGTATATGAAAAACAATAACGGTTCAAATAAATACAAAATTTTTATTTCAGAATATTTTTAAAATCATGAGCAAATGTCCAGGAAATAATATTAACGCTTTTAATTCAAAGTTACTAGCTAGACATGAATAATGCGTTAAAAGACCCAATCCTTTCAGTTTGATGAGGTTTGCTGTAAAATCAAGACGGACACGTTCATGAACTTATCGTTGTAGCTTTATATAAACCAAAGTTATTTAAGGAATATATGCATACACATTATGTAAGTACATGAATGTGTCGGTCCAAAGTCAGAAGCCTGTAATTCAGTAGTTGTATGTGTCGTTTGTTACTGTGTTACATTTTTTTTTTTTTCGTTTATTTTTTTTAATTGTACGTTAATAAGGCCGTTGGTTTTCTCGTATGAATTGTTTTACATTTGGGGTTTCGGAGTCTTTTAAATAGCTGACTATACGGTAAGAAACATATTTTCTTTTTCTGGTGACAGTCTGAATTTCTTTGGATTGATGCAAGCAATTCTATTAATGTATCCATTCAGTTCTAGTGATTTTCTAGAATATATTAAAATATCCCCAGGAATGAAATATTTTCATTTTCATTCCTTAGACAGGTCAAGTAAGTCTGACACGAGTTAAATAAGGATGTTGGAATATGTGGATGTTGGGTTCCATTTTTATTTTCATTCTCCAGTCGACACAGTGTGCTAAACCAATCTGTTGAATTTATTGTTTGTTTGTATTGTCCTGAATATGCACGAAAAACTTGTCTCTTTGCGTTAGGCAAACAATAACGTTCAATCTAGAAATCCTTTAAATTACGTAAAGTTTTTTTAATTCAAAATTGATGCACTGCCTTGAAACACATCTCTAACAGTTATTGCTTCTCAATAAGGTGATTCGTTTGACATAGACAGATAAATACATAAGGTAGCTACAAAAATAAGCAAACTTCAAAAATTATATTGTTTGAATAAATATCAAAAAAGATCTATGAGGTAAACGTCTGAAAAGTTTCAAAAAACTCAAATTTACAAAAAAATAGATACAGAATGTTCAGAGGTTACATATACCAAAATACTTCCGGTGCATGCCAAGACATCATTTCGTTAGCTCTAAATCGACCCGTGTCTAAACAAAGTTTTGTATATAATCAAACTATTAGACATCAACACCTTATTCTCAGTAGATCAAGCATATCTTGAAGAGACAATCTCTAGAGGGGTTCCCGACTTATTATTATTTTACACTTTTTGTAGTTAAACTATCATGTATATATAATTCAATTATATTGATATTTCAAAATAACACTTGAAAATAAAATTTCAAAAAATATATATTATATAACACCTTATCAAATTAAAAACATAATCAGTTACGTTAAGCAACCTCAAGTGTTTTATTTATGAAATAACCTCTTGTTTACTCTAATACATTTCAATAACTTTCAAGTAGCAACGTTTTACACAGTGTAAAGAAAGCATTGTCAATTTATATAGAAGTTAGACACTCATGATAATGCATTGTCAATAGTAAAGACGTCTGACTTTCAAATAGAAAATAGAAAGAAAAGAGAAAATATGATTTCTGTATGTAATTATCCATTTGCTCTGACGGTTCAACCATGCTTCTCGTTTTTTATTAGGTTATACCCTTGGTTTTCCCGTTTACTGAATGGTTTTACACAAGTAATTATTGGGCCCTTTATAGCTTGCTGTTGGGTGTGAGCCAAGGCTCTGTTTTGAAGGCCGTACCTTGACCTTTAATGGTTTACTTTTATAAATTGTAACTTGGATTGAGAGTTGTCTCATTGGCACTCAAACATCATCATCCTATATTTATTGACACATCTGTGTCATCTCTGATTTCGTTTACTAAACTATCGTGATTTGAGCTTTATGGACCAGCAATAGGTTGTAATTTAGGTTGGATTGGTCGGTCCGACATCTCTGCTTGATCATGATTCCTTACTATCAGAGCTCCCTCTGTCTCTACATCAACTTCTACCACCACGCTAACGTGTTCTAGTAGAATTTGGTGGCATGACTGTAGTGTTTCCGAGAAATCTACGTATTAATCAGAAAAGAAGGAATGGAACTGTATTGACGTTTTTGCTGAGGACGTAGTAAGATCGCAGCATGAACGTGTTATTATCGCAGTAGAAGCGTGGTAAGATCGTGTTGCAATCGGATAACTCGTAGTATGGTCGTAGTGAGAACGTGATGAGCGTAGAAAGATCTTGATAAGCGTAGTGAGGTCGCAGAATAAGCGCAGTGAGAACGTGGTATAATCGTAACAGGATCGTTGTAGAAGCGCAATGATGACGTAGTAGCATCGTGAAAGCAACGAAAATTTACATTTTCATGCCGCTCTCACCACGATCTGAAATTATTTTAGATTGCGGTGAGCGCGGTGCGATCGTGGTCTAGTGGGACTGGGGCTTTAAATAGAGAATTTGAAAAATATTGAATTCTCCCATAGCACCTGTAGAACATCCGGTAGAGCAAAATCTGTATATAAATATATATATATATATAAAGGTATAATTAAGGATGTTATCCAAGTTATTGTCCTTGTTGCGTAACAGTAGTAGGAATCGTATTATGTCTAGCCATTTTACTGGATAAGAGTAGGGAAATACTATTACAATAAGGAATTAATCGTATTTATCTAAATTGAAACGGATGAATTTACCATAAAGGTACAGATAAACTTGTATGATGGAAGGATTCAATTAATGAGAGGATTCATAATTAGGAACTATTTCTTTTTATGTCGCAAGAAAACGACAAAGTCGACTCAAATTTCTTAGACTATTGTAAAAAATGAAATATGTCATTTTATTTCTTTATCTATTAAAAAGACAATTTCAGAAAGAAAAAAAAATAATTAAAGGGTTTTCGTGCAATTTATGCTCCAAACTATTTTATCTTTGTTGTTAGGGGAAAGTGTATAAAAAACTATGTTTTCATCGAGATATTTGTTTATTTTAATTTAATATTTTTTTGGGGGAGGGAAGGGAAGGGGGCTCGAACGATTTAGCTACTGTCTTTTGATTTGATCGAGTCTTAATGTACTTTTCATTATGTTGTTAATTACTACAAGAAGTTCTTTTTTTTCTCACATCCAGATATATTTGATGGTGTTATTTCACTAAATGTTCACTCAGTAATGGGATCGCTGACAACTTGAAATTAAGGGACCAGCTTTATATCTAGACCTTTAAGGGTGGACATTGACCTATGATCTATGACAAACGCAATACTTAAGTTTTCTACTGTCAACTTCCAAATAACTGTATTGCATAGTCACATGCATTCTGAAATAAACTATACCGTTTAGTTAACCCATGTGAAACGATCGTAGTTTGTTCTAATTCTGTTTATTTCAAACAAAAATTGCAACCTCAAAGTGGAAAGGGATTAATATAGGTTGCAATAACTTATTTCCTAATCCACTATAAACAAATATGTTTCACCTAAACAAAATAGTGTATTCATATATTTAAAAATTAGATATGAATTTCTAATTGCATAATAGTTTACGAAATGATAGCACGAAATGCCTCCCCTTTCGAAACACCTAGCTGTATTCGCTTGATTAAATGCCTTTTTGATTGTTTAAATTCCATGTTTGTCTGCGTGTATACTTGGACTCAAATCAGGATACAGACATTTCTATTCAGAAACGACAGAATAATACTTTTTAAAGTACTTCTAAAAAAATAAATGAGTTGAACAGCATCTTAATGAAATCAACCGTACGTATGTGATGTTATTTTCATCTTAAATCTATCATTGTGTTTAAACAGCGAAAAAAATATGAAAATGTCCATAATTTATATATAATAACTTTACGGACATAATTTTCACATTACATTAGGCCGACAAAAGATTAATGCAAAGAGAGGTATTACCGTTCACAAGGGATGACCGTATTTTTATGTGACTGCTCTTTAACTGTATTACCTTTTTGCACCAGGCCATACCACTCTTTCCATATTAAAATCGGTTAAAAGACAACATCAAAAATGTATTTTAACTTTCTTCTTTAATTTCCAACCAATAAAAACTTAGAAATGAATGAAAAGGGAAAAGAAAGAAAATAAGGAAAACACAATTTAGTTACATGTATAATAACTACATTAAATGTTGATACATACATTTACATGCTGTACAGTAGAAACTCAGACAGCGTAAAACTTCTATTTATAAACTTTTTTACACTAACGCCGCCGTAACCAAATAGAAAAATGTAAATCTAACAAAAGAAGATGTGGTATTATTGCCAATGAGACAACTCTCTACAACTGACCAAAATGACACAGAAATTAACAACTATAGGTCATCGTACGGCCTTCGACAATGAGCGAAGCCCATACCGCAAACTCTATATATTTCAACAGCGAATCATGTTTAGTATATCTGGCCCCGGCACCATAAAACTTTTTTTTCTGAGTAAAAAAATATTCTCAAAATTAATTATTTTACTCAGCTAAGAATGAGAACTTTTTTATCCGCCATAAAAAATATTCTCAACGTTGAGAATATTCTCAGCTGAGAATTATTTTTCTTTACTAATTTTTCTCATTGATTTAAGCGGTAAAATAGAAGTTTGAAAACTAAAAAGTACACCAAACTTAGTTGAAGGCCGTACGGTGACCTATAGTTGTTAATGTCTGTGTCATTTTGGTTTTTTGTGGATAGTTGTCTCATTGACAATCATACCACATCTTCCTTTTTATATTCGCTAAAACTCAGTTTTATCTCTTTAGCAATAATGTAAAACATAAAAATAATCTATGATAGATAAAATGACAAGTAGCATTTTGTAAGCATCGGTAAATGGAAAGTTTGTAAGCATCTGTTAATGGACAAAAAGTCACAGAATACTGTAAAAATTCAGATATAATTTACTTTTATATTAATCTATGGCGTATGGCATGCCAAATAAACATTTATTATAAGGATCAATAACATTCATTATGTATTCAGACGACTCAAGAAGACACCATGTGACAATTTTTAGTCAATTATTTATTAAAGTGAAACAGATCTTCCAACAAACTGATATTGGTGTCTCGGGATGATACGACATATGATACGGATTTTGCCATGTATTATTCTCTATATATTGACCTCGGAAAGAAGTATATTGATTGATGACGAAGTTCGAGGTCAATATACTTTTTCAGGTCGATATATCCTATATTCATTGACCCCATACAAAGGCTATATATTTTATATTAATAATTTCAGACCATATTTATATCAAAATCGTCAATGTTGGAATTTTATAGATATCATATTGTCTCCTTGTGCTTTTTGATGTGCAATATGCTTTTTGCTATCCACCGTTTTCTCCCTACCTTCGAAAATATATATGTTTAAAATGTGACTATCCATAAACTAATCAAATATGTTAAAATATACGAATTAATGATATATGTTTCTATACCCTGTTAATGTATACACACTAAATAAATAGATATTGACAGTGTATGCTAAGACGGGAGGGGGGGGGGGGGGGCGGTGTCAGTGACAAAAAACTCCTGAGATCCTTAATTGTTTGGAACAAAGATATAGAGTTGTCGAAGTATAGTGAATCGATCAAAGTTCGAAATAGCTAAAATCCACATTAATTTATAGAGCAATATTTTTATGGTGATCGGTATTCATCGTTAAATGATGACTATCAGCATTGAATAAGCTTCCGACAAACAGAAGCTGTTGACTTTACAATGCTTTTTTGGTGTCTGAAATTTAGTCATGATTTCAGTCGTATTTCATTTTGGTCTTGCCTACACAAAGAGGAAAATAGTGAGACAAAAGTATAGTGTTTCCAGGGGCTCAGCTTTAAAAAAGTTTATGCTTATATAAATGTTAAAAGATGTGATATAAGTGTAAATGAGACACTCTCCATCCAACACCCACATGGGGAAATGTAAAGCATTATAGGTCAACGCATGGACTTCAACAATGATTTTTTGCTCACATCGAACAACAAGCTACAAAGGGCCCCAAAAATGATTAGTTTTAGACCATTCAAAAATGAAAATCAACGGTTCTAATCTTTAGAATAACGGGAAACAATTATGAACCACATAAACAAACAATTGTCATTGAACATTAGCTTCCTGACTACAATGTTATAAAAGATGTAGAGAACAAATGACACAGAAATTAAAACAACTACTATAGGTCAATGTACTTCAATAAGCAGAGTCCATACCGCATAGTCGGCTATGAAAGGCATTTCATTGTGAAAGTTATGATGTAGTCCTAGTAGTTAAATAGGAGCCACATACGGTATGTTAGTAATATGTTTAATATAAGTGTACATCTCATTTCTAGGGAGATTTTTGTAACTCAAACCCCTCAATTATTGGATAGATTTTTTACATGGCTTATTAAAGTTTAAGATTATGTTAGTGAAATAATTTTTCAAACAAAGCTAAGACAATACAATGTATGTACCATTAAGTCATTTTTGTGATTATGTGAGTCGATTTCCGTCTCTATTTGAATGGAGTGTTTATGCTGTTTAGTATCTCATTCATTGAAATGTTAAACTATATGATCAAGCCGACTACAAATGATTGCTATTGTTTTATTAGATTTTCATTTTTCATTTAATTATATACAGGAAATATTCTCGAACGTTGCTTATTTGAAGATCAAATTAATGCATGTATCTTGAGATGAATTGCATTGGAACGTGAAAATTCAAGATTTTCAATTAAATTTCGTGTAATAGTTGACACGAATAATCTATAAAAGAAAAGAAAAGAATTGCATAAAACAGTGCATTGTTATAAAATTCTATTCCCACAATCGTCTGACATCGGACTCTGACTTCTCTTGAACTGAATTTTAATGTGCGTATTGTTATGCGTTTACTTTTCTACATTGGCTTAGAGGTATAGGGGGAGGGTTGAGATATCATAAACATGTTTAACCCCGCCGCAATTTTGCGCCTGTCCAAGCAGGAGCCTTGGCCTTTGTTAGTCTTGTATGATTTTTAATTTTAGTTTCTTGTGTACAATTCGGAGTTTAGTATGACGTCCATTATCACTGTACTAGTTACATATTTTTTAAGGGGCCAGCTGAAGGACACTACATGTACGGGTGCGGGAAGTTTCTCGCTACATTAAGACCCATTGGTGGCCTTCGGCTGTTGTCTGCTCTATGGTGGGGTTGTTGTCGCTTTGACACATTCCCATTTCATAGTTTCTGTCGAATTTTTTTTCCGTGATTTTTTTTAAATTTTCGAATTAGACGGTTAGTTTTTCTCGTTTATATAGTAAAACATTTTTCATATCTTGGTCTTTCATATCTGACTATACGGTATGTGATTTCAATAGTCTCATTTTTTTTAATGTTACCAGTGGCCTATAATTCTTATATCATAGCTAACTATAAAACATAGATTTAATACACCGTTTTCTATATAAGGAGGCGTATGTACCAAGTCAGAAAACAGTTGTTTTCCAGTCGTTTGATGTGTTTCAGCTTTTGATTTTGCCATTTGGTAAAATAACAACTTTACGTTTTGAATATTCTTTGGAGTTCCGAATCTTTTTTATTTTAGCTCTCGTGGATATTTTTTAATTGACAATCATAACACATCTCCTCTTTATGTTATAAAGATCACAAAGAACTAAAATTTTGAGTAACAAATATCTGCGCTAGTACATGCTCCTACTTTCACTCTTCGTGTACGATATTTATTTTCTTTTCAGATACCACCGCTTACCAGATGAACATAGATATGATAGTATAATCAATATTTTAAACAATTATGATTTAAGCTATCAATCAAATGTTGATGAAGATAAGAACAATGTTTATAAAGGATTTAGATACTTGCATTAGTCTTAAGATGCCTTGAAATCGATTCATTGATCAACCTAAGAAAAGTATTACTGGCATTTTAATGTCATACTCGCAGTGTCAGATTTGCTATAATACTTCCACAATCTGTTACGTGTGACTGTTAAGTATGGTCGACCGCCAATCAAATTAACTTATAGTATAACTATTCAACACTTTTACGCTGGGCAAACACTCGGCATCTGCGCTTTATTTATATAATATATTTTATAAATATATGTTTGTAAAGTTTGTTCAGATTTTTTTACAATAGTCAAGACCGGATTAAAATTTTTACCTTCAGAATTATTGACAATTCGGAGCATCTGCCGGCTGTAATACGTGATAATGTTGTCTATTACGATTATTGATATAGATAATAAGGACATATTTGCTTAGTGTCTCATTGAGTATGTTTCAATTCATTTTTTAATTACTTCTTAAAGTGTTTTTTTATCGATTTATGTAGAAATTCAAATATCTTAAGATATGACTATAGTATCGTGTTTGCTTTATGTTGAAAGAACTATATTGGAATTTTTTTTGAATTTTTATTTGTTAATTTGTTAATATTTCCGTAGATTTTTGTGCCGAACAGATGCAATTGATCAATGTTAAACTGTGAAGGTCTCTGTTATTAACAATTGTTTATTTGGAAAACTTTTACTTTTATTGTAAACTGTTTATCTTAGCCTAGAGAAAATTACTGGGAAGTTAATTTGGACTGATCGAGTTTATAAAAGCAATAATTTCTATAAACAAACGATAACCGGAACTCGCAGATTCAAATATAATTCGATTAACATCGCTGTCTTACAAAATCTCCTCATTTCTATTGACGATTGCTTTTTACAGATGCAGTTTACAACAAGATGGCTTTGCAAGGAGACAACAACTCGACACTATTGTTACCGTTCAATGTCAATGTTCCCAATTCAGATCATTTTCACGGAAATAGTTCGTGTTCAAAACCGTCCGGAAACTGTTCTGCTGCGTCAACAATGAATGGGACATCACTAAACATGGGCGAGCCAGCCACAACAGAGACACTTATTGGTCTTTCTGTCCTATTTTGCCAGATCGGACTTGTAGGAATTTTCGGCAATGTTCTAGTTATCTGTGTAATACTGTTAGATAGAAAGATGCGACAATCAGTGACAAATATTTTCATTATGAACCTTGCGATTGCCGATCTTCTTATCATGTTGTTTGGTATCCCGGAAATCGTACAATTCAGGCTGAACCGTGGCTGGCTTTTAGGGAGAGTTTTGTGTAAAATTAACAGATATATCCTGGTTGTGTCATTATATTGTTCAGTTTTATCGCTGGTTTCTGTATGCGTAGAAAGGTAAGTGTGTAAACCATAAAACTTTACTTTTACTTTTTCTTATGTATATTGATTTAATATTTGATGTTTAACGCCACTTTCAACATTCTTATTCAAATATGTATTTTCTAATACATGTAAGTGTAAGGACTTCATAAAGTCTTTATACCAAGACAAAATAACCCAAGATTTAAAAAAGGGAGAACCAAAACTAAATTCTTTTGTTTTTTACTATTTATTTCATATACGAAAACCGTTGGAATATTTGATATTATCTATATCTAAACTAACTTTCAAATATTAGATTTGCTACCTTAGGGTTCTAGTTTCATTGCAAATTTCTGACGAAAGCTTTTCGAGTTTTTGGAATGTTTTCTTGGTGTTATCTTTATATAGTATTGTGTTTCTAATTATCGTTTCACAACATTTGTTTATCATACATTTGTCTCATATAAAAAAAATCGTGTCTCTTTTACATTACATTTAACTTAATTTCGATCTTCTTAGATATCATCGTCATATTATTTACAATAAACTGCACTACTATTCAACCACCCTCGTCTTTAAGTCTAAACTGTGTAAAAAATCAAAATTACTTTTACATAAGTGGGGATATTGAATGATATTATTTTATATGGCAAACCGTCTATGGTTATTTCTGGAAACAAAATGTGGTATTTTTCTTTTGTTTTCAAATAGACACTATTCGAAACTTTAAATGTATAGTTAACTTCGCGCATTAAATTGAGTGTAAGATATATAAAGACCAGTGGAAGTGCTAAAAGAATTTTAAAAATATAATTATCATTTTTTAAACTGACCATCTAGTGCTTTTGCGAAAATACATGTAGAGATCATTTATATTGTGGTTTGTGTTTCAAATTACCTAATATTAGATTTACCAATGGTAACTTACAAACTAAAAGGTATTAGGAAATGGACCAATATGTTTCTTTGGTTTAAACTTATAAAGTTTTGAAAGGTCAAAAGTTATTTTTGCGCGAATTTTCAAAGACGTCTTAGATTTCCATGAACGTAATATTTTCGTTCATGTTTTTTTAATTTATAAAACCATTTTATAAATCAATTATTTATGCAATTACAATGTAAGTACATGCACCCCCTCCATCTCCTCCACCCCCCCCCCCCCCCGAAAGTAATACTATTCTTTTAATTTGTTTTTTGTACCAATTTTGCCTTCGTATTGCACAATTGTTTTATTTCAATAATTTCCGTTGCTGTATGAAATTGACTATATCGACCGACATAGAGGCGTAATAGGACTGCACGACTTTATGTACCTACCAGCCACACTTTGAACACTTTAAGATTGGTTTCAGTAATTGTTTGGTACGGTGTTGTTTATGATAATATTGCTTTTAAGTCTTTTTCTTTTTTGTAATGAAATTTTATAAGGGTTTAAACGCTAGTTTCAAACTTATTTTTCCTAGCGATCTATTAAGTTCCGCGCATGTATGTAATATTTGCCACTGAACGTTAAGCAACACACAATCAATCATTTGATGTACCTTTTGTACTTCCATTGAAGGAGATTAACATGGGGAGTTTGAGATAAAAAAATAAATAAAAAAAACTCACCACAGATGTTGGGCATCCAATTTATAAAATAGTAATCTCTCACAATTCAATCATTTCCAACAAAATTATCTAGATTGGCAGCGATTTAGATCCAAGCATCTTGTGTATACTCTTGGACATACGGTGACCGGTTCAGTTGTCTTTTTGTTTTTATTGTCGCTTGGTTGCTGTTTCATTGACCTATTATACACCATAACTTCTTGTATTCATATTTAAGAAAACTTTACTAAGGGAGCTACCATTTGATTTTTATGGGGGGAGGGGGGGGGGAGGGCTAGGATAAAATTTGAGAAAAATAGGCAGGACAGGAGTTTTGAGTAAAAAAAAAGGCAGGATGAGACGCTTGCAAAAAAAAAAGTCAGGACGACAATTTAGGTAAAAAAAAAAGTCGGGATAAACTAAAAAAAAAAAGGGCAGGACCGAACAGAGTGAAAAATAAAAAGGCAGGACAGAGATTACAGCTAATTGTTGACATCCATAACTTCTTGTATTCATATTTAAGAAAGATTAATTGTTAACCGATATAGATGGTATTATTGACTTTTAATATCTTTGTTTTCATCGTTTCGGACATCTTTAGAAACTATCATCATAATGCCTTCCTTATTTACTACTGTTTCTCAAGTCATATTCTCAGTGAGAGATAGTTTTCTTGACCAAGTGGTTAGTGCATTCACAATGATTCTTGATCATAATATATCGACCTATGTCAGATCAAATAGATTCTATAATGTCCAGCAGTGCTACTACCTGTGGCAAACAATATTAGGTATCGAAAAGGGCGTTTATTGAGACAAGACATAATCATAATGATCAATAGTCATTAAGAGTATTTTTATTGTTCGGTTAATTCATTTGTTTGATGTTATCGGTAGTTTTACATTAAAAAAAGTATTCCAACAACTTGTGATCTGTTTCCAATCTATAACTTACTATTAAAATAAATGCCGATTCATAGTTTAATATACTGTATTGACAATCTTTACATTTTTTATAATGAAAGGTTCTATTACAGTGTAGGCAATGCATTATTCTCAGTTTTACATTTATGGGTTTCGCTGTTACAAAAATATGTACCAAAGTATGCTACATGCAACTTCATTTTTGAAATCATATTTCTGATCATTTGTCTAGCTTAATTTAAGTATTACGCAATATTAAAAGTATACGATGTCAGGTTTTTCTAAAGACAATTTCTTTTTACATTTTATGATAATTTCGTACGTCTGAAGCTCTTGTGTAGATTTACAAGCGTCATGAACGCCTAAGCCTATAGTAAGCGTTATAATGCAACTTAGGAAAGTTAGGAGTACTTTATGAGTAAGGGAAAACTAAAACGATAATCAAATTCATCTGTAGTTTACTTTGGAACCTCATTTTTTTGTGTTTTTTTTTTAATGGGGATTTTAAGAAAATGATGTTTTGTAGACGAAACGTGCGTCTTGTATATATTTAACATTCTACCGGCAAGTTCTACTAGATGAAAACAGTTTATAAATTTCGTGTGTCCGTAGTGCATTTCTGGATTTACCTTTACAGGAATGCTAACATCTTAACATTTGACAGCCATATGTTAATATGTGCACAAACTGTTGAACTAAATGACCAACTGAAAAATAAAAAGAACTGGACAATTTATTTACGGCCAAACTAAGGGAATTAAAACATTTATTTAGTTTATGAATTTCTTAATTTATCAACGAGGATTTGTTTTTAAATATGTTAGTAAAAATTTCTAAACCGAAGCATTGTCTTCTGGGCTAATAACATCCCCGGGGACTAACAGTCTACCAATTGTGTCATGACTAATAAATGAACATATCTCTTTATCAAGAGGTATATTCGGTAAGGGCCCAAGTAGGCCCAGATAATTAAGTTAAACATTTCAAGTTAAAAAAAGATTTAAGTTGATGAAAATACAGGCGAGAAAGTCAAGTAGAAATATTCTTGTCAAAGTTTTGTTATATACTGAATTAGTGAAAATGAATTTGAATTTCCTCATGTCATCTTTCGGATATTTTTAAGCATCAGATGATATTTGTTAATTATTGAGTTCATTTTAACCTCGTTGCAATTTTCCCCATACTATACACGAATTATCATTCAGGGGCCGTGTTAATGAAAGTATCCTAGGACATTATTTAGGATGGTCTTAGGACGTGTCTGAGACATGTCTTAGGATGTAAAACAAAGCTGTCTTAGGACAGTCCTAACTACGATGATCCTAGGACCATCCTAACACATTTATTTAATTGAAATAATATGTAGAGATTTCTATGTCATAGATTTAATAGTATGTTAGTATATACTCTTATATGGAAACAATTAACGCAAAATAAAAGTTAAAGTTTTAACGTAATACTAATAAATACGTTTTTAAATATGATAAAAGATATAAATGAATTTGATACGAAAACAAAAGTAAATAGTCACAAAACTTTGTTAAATGCGATATTCGTGCTGCAATTTTAGTACATAAACTAGTTTTGTACTTAGGTCTACTCGATTTCATTACATGTATCGAATCAGGATTACATGTAGTTACAAAAAAGAAGTCAACTTTTTACCATTTTTAAGGTGGTATGGGTGTCTTCCTCCATCTTGGATTGTAAAATACAGAGAATCAAAGGTCCAGATTTTCCATCAAGTTAGCAAAATTTGATGCAGGAATGCAGATCTTTAATGTGAATTTTCATTTATAAGAACCAATTTATAAGAATATAACTTATAAATTTTAATATTTTTGCAAATGTTAACTATTTTTGGTTGTTTTTAGTTTTTTTTTAAATTGGCATTTTAAGGGGAGATAACTCTAAAACAGTGCATTTTCTGAAGGAATCTACATGGAATTTTGCTATTTTTTATTTTAGCCGGAAAAAACGTACGGTGACCCTATCTTTTCTTTTTATATTCTCAAAGCAGTGTCTGAAAGCTATCTTTTCCTGAAGTATTTAACAGTTCTATCATTTTGTTTACTTTCTAATCACAAAATGGTGCTTTTTCCTGTATAATCCATACAAAATGTGTCATTTTGTCCCGTCCTGTAGCTTGAGAAAATGCGCGGTGACCTATTATTTTTATTATATTTTTCGACATGTATCAATAGATACTACGTTGTGGCAAAGTATGAATAAATTCTATCATTTTTATTTTAGACTCCCATACCACCTTAAATTAATATTGCACCATTTTTGTTAGTCGCAAAATATGTTGCTTATAATGATAGTATTTTGTAGGCTTCCAAATAAACAGCACGAAATAATTTAATGTGATACATATACAATTGAATCTTTAACAAATATTGAAAATATTTTGATTTATTAATTCTAATAACAGTATGATAGTTTAATATTGTTTTAGTATTTTTAGAATTGAGTTTGTGCTATATTTGTTGTTTTTATTACGTTTTAGGACATTGTAACCTTTAGGACTATCCTAAGACACCTATTTGTATATCCTAACTTTAGGACCAAATTTAGGACATATCTTATTTTAGGAGACTTTCGTTAACATGACTTAGGACTAAGACGTGTCCTAAGACCATCCTAAGACATGTCCTAGTCCTAAATCTCTACATATATTTGTTATTAAATAAGTGTGTTAGGATGGTCTTAGGACCATCGTAGTTAGGACTGTCATAAGACAGCCTTGTTTTACATCCTAAGACTTGTCTCAGACACGTCCTAAGACCATCCTAAATAATGTCCTAAGACCTATCTTAGGACATGTCCTAGGATACTTTCATTGAAACGGCCTCTGAACCCCACCAACAGTAACTACATGTATTTATCATACCTCAGTAATTGTTTTCTCTACAAAATAAGTACACAATATTTTGACTATTTTTCAAATTGCAAACATTGAACTATTTGACCGGTCATTTATTATATCGAAAAAACAATAGACAATAAATGGCAGTGATAAATCAACTATCGTAAAATAGAAGGCAGAAACCCATCCTTCATAACGTTTACTTCATAAGTATTCTGAAATTCACTGACGTTAACCCTAGATACAAAAGGGAAAACGCGACGACGTAACTCCGGCGGTATTCTCAACATTAGCCAATCCCGTAGCTGCATTTGAAATTCCGCGAAATATTATGACGCTTGCGGTCAAATATTTTCAGCGAGGTCCAATAGATGGAAATTTTTGACAAGTCCAATAGTTTAACCGCTTGCAATTTGAAAAAGAGTTAAAATATTGCGTACTTATTTTATATAGAAAATGATAATTGGGGTATAATAATAATTCATATTATTGCTTAACTATTATACTAGTATAGTATTATAGTTCCAGCTTTAACCTGTAATGTGAATACTCTAAAGGAAACCAGCCAAACGTTACATCCAACCGGTCCAGGAAACCAATTTATATGGACAAAATCATTTGTATTAAAAATAAATGTGATATCACGAACGTTTCATTTGTCTCGATCATAGCAATTTCCTTGTGATATCAGGAATCTATAAGAAATCCATTTATAACTTAACCTTTTTATCAAAATATGCGAGCATAATGCGGTAATATTTCTACAGTATAATTTAACGGTTTGTTGCCTTTTATCAATATCCGCGTAACATCGTTATCAAAACTAAGTTACTGCTTATTTTGTTTTTGAGACCGTCATTATTTTGTTGAGGTATTATAAGATACTAGATTATACCATCAAAATTGTTTGCAGTAGATTTAATTGAAAAAGTGCGTCTCGTTTTGTGATTTGAAACAGTACTTAATTAATGTTATATAATAGATCTATATGAATATGGCAAAAGTATTGTATATTTCTATTCCGTGAGTAAAACAGAATCTTGACATGAGCTGGATTTCTCTTCGAGTCATTAGGACTGGATTGAAAATACTGATTTGTTTTACTCGTAGTTTAAAAGAAAAATAACGATAAAAGAGGGACGAAAGATACAAAGGGACAGTCAAACTCATAAATCTAAAATAAACTGACAACGCCATGGCTAAAAATGAAAAAGACAAACAGATAACAGTGATGCATAATGCACATGATGTAGCCCTAAATAGTCAAATCTTCTTTCCTTTTTTTTAAATAACCTAGGTTATATTATGAATAACTGAATGTGATAGTATTGACTTGTCACTTCGGTAGACTAAAGCAATTCATCAGTCCATAATGACGTCATGGAGTTCTTTATCGCAAACAATACCATTATATCCGAATGAATTTCGTTGGAAACTAAATACTTCTTGACAAGTTGCCGTTCCAATATAATAAAATAGTAATATATAAAAATCTTTTTTCAAAGAACCGTTTAACTTTATTAGATTGTATTTATTTTTTCCTCTCAAAGTAATATGTTTTATGTCGATATATGTTGGGCTTAAGAAATTTCGTTTTCGTACATTCTGCTGTTTTCATTTTTACGATAAGATGTTTTGTTTTCGATAAATGCACTTGTAAGGTTGTCTGTTGAAAAATCATTAAACTTTTTTTTACAAAAATGCATGAATTGAATTTGTCATGAAACTTTTATTAAACTAATCTAAATACATTTTAAAGTTTATTCACTAGTTTCATAATTAATTATAGTTAAAATTTATATAATAGAAAAAATACCCAATTGTCTTTCTGAATTATGCAAAGGTTTAAAAACTATCTTAACAATGTATCCATCCCCTTAACTCCTACATCATATCTACATAGAATGATTAAGGTAAATGTTGTCGCTAGTAAATCATCATTTGTATATTGTAGAAAAAAGTTGATATCAAAAATATGTATCCGAAATTCAGTATATAATTTTAAGTTTTGCTTACTTTTAAAAACTTTTACTTATTATTATTTATTTTCTACAATACATAATAATAGTGAAGAAAAAAAAATCACCAAAATACTGAACTCCGAGGACAGTTCAAAACGGAAAGTTCATTATCAAAAGATAAAATAAAAAACTCGAACACACCAAATGAACGGACAACAACTGTCATCTTCCTGACTTGGTACATGCATTTTTAAGTAGAAAATGGTGAATAAAACCTGATTTAATAGATAGCTTAACCTCTCACTTGTATGACAGTCGTATAGATTAGGGTTATACATATCCTTTTTGTGTTTTAAAACTTCTCAAGTCTATCTTTTGCCATTTATATAGCGAATCACGTTTCAAAACATAAAGCTGTTGTAAATATCTGTATTTGTTAAGACAAATGACCTTTTAACATTAATTAACGTTTGTGCATATCATGTTTAACCCTGAACAATTATGTCTAAGAGGAAATAAGTAGGTCATAACAAATCTGACCAATAATTTGACAGCAGTAAGCTAAAAAAAAAAGCATCATTAAGTTATAATATTAGAGATAGGAGTGCTACATTTGCTCGCATAACCATTCGAACATTTGCTCTTAAAATCATTTCTTTGCGCGCAGATTGTTATTACATTCGCGTGCATGCATATTACGGATGAAACAGGAAAAGTACTTGAAGACCAAATAGAAGCAAACACGTATTAAATCTAGAAATGCAATTCAATAAAGGCGACAGCACTATACCGCTGTTCAAAATGTCACTTAAACATTACAATATGGAGACGCCCACAGAGTAAACAGCATTTCTGCATACATAACTTGATACAGTGTTTAGCTTAGAATAATAAATGTCTATAAAAAAATAAATAACGTGAGATGTGAAGAAAGAAACGAAAAAAAACAACCATTCCTAGATAAAAAAAAAAAAAGACCAATTGCATCATATGACAAGTCTTTAACAATAGACAAGTGTCAGGACAATGTGTCAATCTGTCTATCCCCGAGTCTAAACAAGTTGTGAATAGGTTTACCATATACTATAAAAGATCAGCGATCAACACCAAACGCTTCAAAAGACAACACATTAAGTTGTAAATAAGATTTACTGTGTGGGATGGGAAAAAGTCGTCACTCAACAACATTGAATATGTCATCTGTAATAAAATTTCTTACGTTTACGTACATCTGGTATCTTTGGTATTATCTATTATGATGTCAACACAGAAATATAATAATATGCTAATTATGTTAAATGTACATTGCAGGAACTAATTTAGTTTCAGGACAAAACGTACATAAAGGCTTTTAAATAGTTCAACAAGCTATTCAAATGTTATAGTATACTATTATATGTGTTGGGGAATTCTAAAGTACCCTACATGACAACAGTTTCGCTTTGTAATTACTATTTGACGAGCTACTGATTTATATAATTGAAATTATTAAGATTAATGAAACAGTTATAATTCTCAACAGTGATTTCTGATGTTTCCACAAGGAATAAAACATCCTATTATATTACAAATGTCTACAGCATTAGCAGATTAAACACAAAAACATCACGATGAATATTTTATTTATATCTTTGACTTTAAATGCTAATGGATGCAATATTTTCACTTTGATCGAGACAGCATTGTTTATCTTCGCCCATGCCTTGCATTATCTAATAACAACAAAAAATTATGTGATGAAAGTTCTTGTTTTGAAGTGGGATTGACATCATGTTCCATTGTATTTAGTTTTTCATTAATATTGATTATAAAAACAATGTGATTTACTGCATGTGTCAATGAGTACAGTGTTATGCCGGGTACTTTCAACGGGCCGAAAAATTATGAAAATTAAATTTTCAGAATATAGTTAATATTAATTTGCAAGCTAAAACTTTGTTCAATTTTCAATAATTGAAAATGAAAATCAAATTCTCATGATAATACACATTTTGCTGTTTCTTGATTTGCTTCAGTAGTGTTTTCTTCTATCGTAATGATGCATTGCAAAATGTAAAATAAAAAATACCGAACTCCAAGGATATTTCTAAACGGCAAGTCTGTGATAAAATGCTTAACCGCATCAAACGAACAGAAAACAACTGTCATATTCCTGACTTGGTAAAGTGATTATCGTATTTAGTAAATGGTGGAGAAAACCTGGTTTTATAGCTAGCTAAACCTCTCAATTGTATGACAGTAGCATTAACTTTCATTATGTGTTCAACATTTGTGAACAAAACAAACAGACATAATAGGAAATTGTCAAAGATATGGTTACATCAATTGATATATAACCATTGCTTTAGCACATAAAGAAATCATTATATTCGTGTGCCGCGTCTCATCAAATAAAAAGTGAAAAGTATTTTATTGAAGCATATGGTCGTTGTTGGCTTGGTTACTTATAATATGTAAGTGAAATTATCTTGTTCCGTTTTGGGAGTTATATTCCCAATAACACCGATACAAGACACAGGTCGTTTGTATAGTGAATTGATATTTTGCTATTGTTTGCCCAATAACATTTGAAACCTCTCCAAATTACTGATTCTAACTTATCAAAGCGGTCACTTTTCAGTATTCTATGAAAAAAGAATATTGGTTACCATTGAGTGTTTACAGTTAACTTATATGACCACATGTCTTACTTAAAAGATGCATATTTATAAACCGACTCACGCCATAGTTATATATACAGTAATTTGTACTTTTATTCTGACAGTTTGAAATATGTGTAAGACTTTAAAAAAAATTGTACGATTGTTTTTTATTAACTAACTTTCACTTAATTCATAATATCTAAAATAGATTTCCGCTCGAATCAAAAGTGCTGACAATAAATTATTACGTTATTTTAAGTTTTTCACTCAATTTTCTGTCTTATACATTGCGGTAAATTCAGCAGTATTCACTTATTTTTTTTGCAGTCAGTTAATTAAGATCTGTTCAGACTATGTTCAGACTATATCCAGACTGGTCAATCGTTGTTATATACCTGAGTGTAGAGATCAATATATGAATATGAATTATCCGAAAAGCAAATGTATTGGATTGACCGAATGCCTGAATAGTTTTTAATTTAAATCGAAAAAATGACCGTTTCACACTAACATCCTTTAAAAGTTAGGGTTAAATTTGCCTCACATGTATTTTCGCAATTAAATAATCATCCTATTTTAGAAACGTTCACAAGATGTGAAAGGTAGCAAACATACGATATGGGCATACTTTTTAGCACATTCTCGGTAGAATTATATTATGGTTACATTTTCAGCCTCACTACAATGATAAAGTTTCTATGTTGTGTCGTGTGTACTATTGTTTGTCTGTTTGTATTTTTCATTTTTAGCCATGGCGTTGTCAGTTTATTTTATTTTTTTGCATTTGACAAATTATCATAATTCGTATTAATCTATCATAATATAGTCGTTTATGGAATAAGTTGAATAGAAAGTGTTGTTAAACTTCTTAACAAATTGATTTAAGTGATGAAATGGAATCTTCTTTAGACTATTATTTTATTATTCTTTACTTAATGTAGAAAAATAATGAATAATAAGCTATGTTATTCATTATTATTGAATGTTAAAAACGAAACACGAATAATGGACGTACTTCAGCAGGGTAACATAGATAAACTAACTTTTTGGACGTTCACTATAAGGCATTTCCACTCGCTTAAAGCGAACATAATGAAATGGAAGTGTTTATTGGTTTAATTGTCGCTTTCCTTTATTTTAATTTAAAATGTAAGTAACATGTGTTTTGTAAATCAAACATAACTGAATCATATATAAAAATAATCTATAAGTTCCTTTTTGTTTATGTAATCAAAGTTTTGTTTATGTCCCTTGAGAAAATTAGCTTAAGCAAGCGATTTTAACCTCTTTAAAAAGATATTAATTTATTTTATTTGTTTGTGTAGATTAATTGTATAGAATTGATCATGATCAAAGGGAACGTCCAGAACCTCACAAGAACATTTTATAGATTTTCAGAACACTCCTAAAATTACCAAAACCAACAGTTTTAACACGCCTTTTTCAAACATTTTCGTAACGTATAAGACTAAATGCATCCCAATAGTCTATATAGAACAAAAGAGTGTGCTGAATGTTGAAATAAACATTTTTAAAATTCTTATAATGACCTGTATCAACTTAGGAAAATGGCAGTTGTTTTCTTATAGCTATTTTCAATGTTTGTTGCATTGCAGTTTATTTTTTGTTGCACTTCAGTTTTTCTGTTGTTTCGTTGTTTTCCTCGGTTTTAGTTTGTAACTCTGATTTGTTTTCTCTCAATCGAGCTATGACTTTTGAACAGTGGTATACTTCGGTTGCTTTTATCTTAGTTAGATTGCTAGTTAGAGTTATACAAACTTTAAAGGAAACGGTAACAAAAAGCAACCCAACTACTAGATATAAGCATACTGTAACATTCAGATGTTACCATGGAACTCTAGAACCTTCAACACTTCTAAAAAATGAAATAAAAAATATGATCAACCGTTTTAGAAATTTCTGAACTCGTCTATGTATATGCTTGAGTTATGAGCATACATCACAGTTGATTTGCTTGTTAAGGATGTATTTATTTGATCCTATTCCAATGAAAGACAGAACTGTTCGGTTTATTGGTTGTATAACGTTCAATGGCAGGTAACTGTTTCATGTATATTCAAGACGGGACAAAATGACATCAAAACAGTTGATAGGTATTGGATGGTAGGTTGACCGAAATTGATAACATACTTCTTTCACAAGTAAAGAACATAGCAAACATTCAACCTTCTTCACTCCGACAGGGGAAAGCCCCATGGACGCCTCATTTTTGCATGGATTTGAACTTCGACCGATACAAGTTCACGGAAAACCATGTGTTTAAACCTCATACAACCCGTGGGTTGTAAATACAAAGCAACTGTATGGTGAACGTCAATCGGGAAACAAGCGAACGACACAAAAAATGATATCTAAGTGTCACGATATGGACAAAACATTTTAAAGTTAATAGCAGTAATATAGGAATCTATGACAAGAGTACATAAGTATTTCACCATCGTAATACAAGTACATGACATTTCTGAAAACGAGACATACAACAAATACAAATATGTTTGCCAGTTGTCTGTACTTTACTATTATGATGATTTTAATAAATGATAATGAGATTGTTACGAGAATGACCATCATCATTTGTTCAAATGATAATTTCATATTTTTGTCTCGACTTCAGAAAATGTGAAAAAAAAGATCTATCAAATGTTTTTCTCTAACAAAGAATTACAAAATATTGGTTTTGTTCAGATATAAATACTAATAAATCCAAATTACTTAAATTTGTTTCATTATCATTTGCATTTAAATTGGGACACAATCTTAAGCAATAAGACATTTCTTGTCACAAGATGGCTTTGCAAAAATGAAGATTTATTTCAATTTTTAAACTATTGCTCATATCGATAATTGGGGAAAAAACTCTACAAGAAATGACATTGGTAACATTTTGTTGCTATGATTACGTTTATGATGAGTTTATTTATCCAAGTGTCGTCAAAACATCAAAGTAATCCGATTGTGTCATCGTAATGTTTAAGAAAATATAAAATTGATTGAATTTTAAAAGATTTTGAACTGCTTTTTTTCTATGATAAAAAGTGCAAAAACTTGATGATTTAATACCATCTCCTTTATTTTCAGACTAGATTTGCACTATTTCCTTTAGATACTCCAAAATATATATATTTCGAAAAGAAAACTTTAATGTTCTTCCTTGTTATACGGTCGTTATTTACCAAAAACAACAATTGAAGTTTTTGAGATGTAAAAATTAAAACCTCAGAGACGAAATATTGAATCGTCGTTTTGAATTTGTCATCACAAGTTGGTTGGACGTCAAACAGATGCCAATGATTATGTTCTGAGTCACAAGTCTGTCCTTTTTCCACCATTGTGACTTGTTACCGGATTTGTGCATATGTGATACAAGAACGGCTTACCATTCAGAGCACATGCTTTTGTTCATCCCCAGATGTTGACAGGGTTCGTGTTGCTTTATGCTATACATTTTTATTAAGTGTTTTGTGGATTTATTCGTCTTTTCGTAGTTTTTCGTTTGTTTGACCATTGGGTTGATAGTTTTGGTTTTGTTCTTCGCAAAAGGTAAAACAATCTCAAAAGCACTGTAAATGCTTACGGAGTAACAGAGACCACATTCCTTAACCGCCTAATAAGAGAGTGATATATTTCATTATCACTGAACTAGTATATATTTGTTTAGGGGCCAGCTGAAGGACGCCTCCGGGTGCGAGAATTTCTCGCTACATTGAAGACCTGTTGGTGACCTTCTGCTGTTGTTTTTTCTATGGTCGGGTTGTTGTCTCTTTGGCACATTCCCCATTTCCATTCTCAATTTTATGTACTATGTAATAAAAATAATAGAAAACCGTTCAAAATTGCTGAGACATTATTAGCCACACGTGACATATTAACTGTTAATTTAGCCAGATCTAAAGCAGAAAAAAATCTGTTACAGATCTAATCAATGCCATATACGAAAAGGAATAAGACAAAAAGTAAACAGAAACATCTAAAGAGAAAGAAATTCACCTGCATTTTTTGCTCTATTTGTCGTTTTTATGTAAAGGTTGGTATCCATGATTTATTTATGAGCTTAAGTAAGACATCGTCTGTAAATCCTCCGGAAATGAAAGGCAAAAATAACATAGTCTTTGAAACCTACGGAATGTATGTTGAGCGGTATAATGTTATAAAAGGTATAAGATGCTCGATCAGGGAAGAAATACAAGTCATTTTTGTGTGTCTCTTATATAATTAGTCTGGAAGTGTAGAATCGAAATCTTCTAATTGATCACACGTCTTCAAGTAAATTTGATTCTGTCTGGAGTTAGCATGTAACTTTACCCGATACATAATGATCAGTAAATTACAATATTGATGACTAAGCTATTTCAAGACAATACTATAAAAGGGTCATATCACTAATTCAACCAATAACGTTTATATATTACACCAGTTAACACTAAAGTACAATACTGTCTTTTTATGCCTAAAATTCAAAATGAGGCAACTTTTTTATGAAATCGCATAAAAGATAAATGCAATATTTTTCAATTTTCTTATACAGTTTAAACAGGCATATTTGTTAGCGTAGTTTTACCAAAATATGTGACATAAATAAAGGCAACAATAGTAAACCGCTGTTTAAAAGTCATGAATCGATTGAGAAAACAAATCCGAATTATATAAAACTATTAACTGTAACTTGACCTATTTTGCCTCTGGTAATGGTCTAATCTGTAATCATATCACATCTCCCTTTTTGTATTAGTGTGTGTAAATAATTACCAGTTATGTAGGAATGATGTTTGGATATAATTACGAAATGCAGGGTAGCAACGAACTATGCTGCTTTCGAATTGTGACTTTTTTCTTAAAACGTTTACCTTTTTTCTCGATATGCTTTTTATACCGTTTATTTATAGTATAAAGATGACGGGAAAAGTTATTTTCGTGCCTTTCATCTAAACTGATCTGCTGTTATCGCTTATCGTTACACTAACACATCGAGGCAGAGCTTAAGATAAAATGGCTACCTATATATTCCTTTATTACTACTTTATATATTCTACTTTTTTGATAGTTAAACTCTCTACTACTCTCCAACAGTCTGATAGTTTAGGATTACTGTTGCTCGGTTCCGTATGGCTTTTTTCAGAGATAAACAGAAGCTGTCTCTATTGAAATTGGCTTTTTCATATTGCAGAATATAGGTTTAAACACAAAAGTCCATTGATTCACTTTGAAAGACATATCAGAAATTGTGTGCCAGTTATGTTTAATTATATGAAAAACTAAAACTTTTGTTATTGAGGATTTTTTACAGACATAAAAAGAGTTGATTTTTTAAGTACATGTATGCATTCAAATTATATCGTCATTAATATAACTACAATGATTTTATTTTGTTTTTTTACCACATTAACTTTTCACAAAAGACTTTTATATTCAAACATTTACCAAGATGAAATAAATATGAAAAAGGCTCTTTTAAACAATAGAATGAAAAGACTTTATATTTTCTGTTTCATAAAAGATCCATCGGTTCAATGTTATCATTTAAAGAAAACATTTTCTTTTTTCTTTCGGTGAATAGGCATTGATCAATGTTGTTTTTAATTTTATATATATAATAATAATTATAAGTGAAAGTAAATTTAGTGTTTGATGTTTAATACAATATCAGTAAAATAAAAATATCTATAATATATAACTTGTATATTAACAAGAACAGCAGCAAAATAAAAAAATAAAAATGACAATTCAATTACCAATGTCTTGCTATGTGTAGTAGATAACATTTACATGTTGCATAAATTAATCTGCAGTAAGTGATTATAATGCATGTACCTGTATGTTATATTCTAGGGCGTATACGGTATGATTTCAAAATTATCTTGTTTCTATTGAAGCAGAATGTTTAACTTATTGTTCGTACGGGCCTTCATACAATTTCGTTTTTATTATAATGTTTTGTTTTTTCGTCATACTTCGTTGGTCAAATGCATGTTTCTACACTAAATGGAATGAACGTTAACTTTACATACCGTTGATTAATTATGATGCGTGTCTTAAGTATTATGCTTGGATTTATTATTATTCCTGGGTTTATTATAATGCGTATATTTAGTATATTTTGTGGGTCAACAGTAAACAGTAAAATCACAAAAATACTGAACTCCGAGGAAAATTTTAAACGGAAAGTCCCTAATCAAATGACAAAATCAAAACAACACCTGACATGCACATTCTTGGTCACTAATTGTGTAGCTATTGATCTGCACTTGTTATATGTACAGAAAGTTTACAATGACCATAATGTTACTTTCAGTCACATGGTAGATAATGTGCACTTATTAACAAACAAAAATAATCGGATTATACACCAACGTAAATATCGTAAACAAAAGTCATGTATGAATGCAAGCAAGATATAAACATATTAAATCTATGTGTAGAAGAAGAACTGCGTGACTTTAATATTTTGCATTAAATCTGCCATTTCTATCTTTTGTCCTTTTTCTGCAATTGCATCAATGGGATTGCTGCGCCTCGATTGCGTTCTACTTCAGCCATCTGCATTTATTCAGTAAAATACTGTCGTAAACAAAAATCATTATTATGTAAATCAGTTTTTTCAGTAGTTATTGAAAAACTTACTATTTATTGCAAAACTGGTAATGGCTATGTTGGATTTCTGAAACTGGTAATGGCTATGTTGGATTTCTGAAACTGGTAATGGCTATGTTGGATTTCTGAACTGGAATTGCTATGTTGGATCGAATTTAGTTAGTTTGTTTTGTCATTGATTTATTACATTCTAGGAAAAGTCTTGACCACAAATCATTTAATCAACCAAATCTAAATCAGTTATCCAATAATGAATAAACATAATGACTATGTTGTAGCATATTGGATTACGTTATATCATCATGTACTACTGTATCATAATGGTGGTGTTCAATGTATCATGAATATAATGACGATCTGTGGTCATTCACTTCATTTTTATTCCAGAACAGTTAGATAATTAGAAATCCAATGTTAAAGTTCACTTTAAAGGCTTGACATTCAGCTGGCTCATAAAACAACCCATTTACTGAATATATCAAAACAAGGAACACCATTTTGCTTGCATAAACATTAAATATGAAGTACAATTTTATTAGGGGAAAAAATACATATTAGCGAAGAACACAATAATTAACAATACTATTTATAGAGTGATGCAATCCATTTCGAATGAAAACAAGCATTTAATTTTCATGATAGGCAGATGAGAGAATGTCAGTCTATTCGAATTCTATCAGTTGAAAAACATGACAATCTGATTGAAATCTACAATTTTAAGACAATACAAAAGTTATAAAAAAAGATTAAAAGAAAATCTTTAAATCTTTATGTTAAACAGATGAAACAGTGACAGTATATAGTTGTGCTCAAACATTTTAAGGAGAGCAGAAAAGTTAAAAAGAGGATTGAAATAAAAGCTTTTAATCTTCATGGTAAACAGGTGCTTTGATGACAGTCTTCGTATTTTGAATCGACTGGTTAATATGCACAGATATAACATGTTATCGGTATCTTGCAAACAATTTTTCTCATCGGCTATGGAACCCATGCAAGGAGATATGACGGTTTGATACATTTGAGGACTTAACAGTGATGTAAGTTAGAGGGCATCCAAAAAAATTGCTTTTCTTTTGCTTTACCTAGTGCCTGCAGGAATTTGTCATATGCCAGGTATGCACATTAATATGCATAGATGATATCAGTATATTGCAAATACTTCTCCTGAGCTGCTATGGAATCCTTAAAACGATATGTTGAGTTTTGCTCCGTTTTGAAGACTTTACTGTAATTTGGGATAGAGAATAGAAATAAAATCGCTGTCTTTACTTTATCTGGTGGCTGCAGGGAATTGTGACATGAATTAATGCACCATATCCCTACTTTTCTTGACATTTCGAACTTCAGATCTATCATTGTGTTATGCGCAGAATGTAAAAGGGTTGCTAATTAAATTAAATTTTTACAGTTGTATGTCTTTTAATACACGATAAATAATTCTACTATATTAACTACTAATTCATTCCAAATTTGATCTTTATATTACAACTGTCCTGCCCATCCGAATTAATATTCTGCCAACCTATGAAACAGGTGAAACATGATGTTCCCATTGTCTTAATGTTGATCAAAATTTAGTAGACATTATCTCTAAGATGTATTTGTCAGGTATAGTCCTTAATCTCATTAAAGCATATATAATTAAAAGTTTGATTGAGCATTATTTTCCATGATTATGTTTGTGGTTGCCATGCTTTTTTTGCTTTATCTAATCGTACTATCTCATTGGTCGCTTATTCTGCGTATTCTGTTGATATTCCACTCAGGAAATGTCTTCCATTTTCTTTTTATTCTTTTATTGCATTTATCTTGTCTATCGTGATTATATTTTATTTTATTGTTGGTTTCATTCATAAGAGGTAAAAGTAGTTTACCTATGTTCAAATATAGATACTGTATTACGGAGATACAAATCAAGGTAAGGACCCCCATAACGAGGCTCGTAATATTCTTGTCAGCTTGTTTGTGTTTTAAGGTTACAGTCTTCAATCAGATTTGCATTACTGGTTTCCAAAATGTTATGATAGTTCTGGTAATTACTCCTTTATTAAGAGTATTAAAACCATTAAGTTTTCAAAGTTTACTTGTAAAAGTATATGCAATACCTGCGTGGTGTTTAAATAAAAAAATCTAGATTCCTATGATTACTAGTATATAATTCGGATTATAATAGTTTCATTCATTAATTTACCTTCATCCTTTAAATTACGTTCTTTATTATTTTTCGTCTTTCACTGTTTTTATTCTTTGATACCTAATATGTTTACAACCGGACTGATACCAAAACCAGATACTGTTGACTATCTTAATTTGCCCAAGGCCACTATCGGAAGCAGACTCGTTAGCTTATTGAAATATTGCTTTTTGTCAGGAAGTTTCTGGACAGTCTCATCTATTGTTGTTATATCAAAACACAATTTCCATACTTCATGCAAAGATAAAATCATTATCCTTATAGGGGATAACAAGATTCAGGTTTATATAATCTTTTGGGAAACTTTTTATTTTCATGCTTAGATGGATTTAGCTATTGTATTGTCCTTGTTGATCATATAACGCTTTAACTGATTTTTTACTATGATGGTAAATCCAGAAAAGCGCTTCTGTCACTTATAATATATAATGTGTTGGAGTATAGATTCTAGGTACTGCCGTTGTTTATCATCTCAATAACGTATTGTAGTGTTCTTTTATTTGTCTATATAAATTATTATTTTACTGTTAAGTCTATTGTTATAGATGTCGAATTGATGTGGTTCGGTATTTATACAGTCCGTCATTGTGTTATTGTGGTATGGCAAATTTTGTGATATTGTCATTTGTTTTTTCTTATGTGCTTTGTCTATAAGCCTTGTTGTTATTTGTTTGTTATAAATTTAAAATTGAGAATGAAAATTTGAGAATGTGTCAAAGAGACAACAACCCGACCGTAGTACAGACAACAGCATGTGTTTGTTTTTTATCGATTGAGATTATAACAGAATATTGACTGTTTTCCATATTTCTGACTTTTTCACTTATTTGGTCTGTTTGTTTCTTTAATACTTTATTGTCGATATAACGGAATTGTGTGCGACTTTACAAGTGAATGGTTTAGCTGGCTATAAAACCAGTCAAAATAAGAAAAATGCCTGTTCTAATGCTTGGAAACTTTTTTTTGCATCACTATAATTATAAAAAAAGAAGATGTGGTATGATTTAATGAATTTTGGATCCGCAATGCTCCTAATTTTTATTTCTTTTGCTCTAAGCCTCGTTCTATTTACACCATTTGGCCAATGCCACTGCTGGTGGACGTTCGTTCCCGAGAGTATCACCACCCTAGTATTCAGCACTTCGGTGTTTACATGAATATCAATTATTTGGTCATTTTTATAAATTCACTGTATGCAAAAGTATGAACTATTCGAAATGCCAAGGATTTTCTTTTTCCAGGCATACATGTAGATAATCTTAACTGTATTTGGCACAACTTTGTGGACTTTTGGGTCCTCAATGGTCTTCAACTTTATAAATGTTTTGCTTTTTTAACTATTTTTATCTGAATGTCTCTGAGGAATTTTGTGTAGACGAAACGCGCGTCTGGCGTATCAAATTATAAGCCTAGAACCTTTGATAAATATTAACTTGCATACACTTGGAAAGATTCGTGAAAGGATAGGTAAATTGTTTTACATATCAAATAACTTCTTACGATTGATTTTTCCGTTATAAGTCATAGCAAGTCGTAAGTATCGTAAACCAGTGGTAAAACATGTGCAACAACACGGTACAAACCGTATGTCTTTCACAAGAATCCTTAAGTGACTCTCGGCAAACTTTGATTAAGAAATAATTGATGCCAGCTATACTTTATGAAATGAATGTATATCCTATAAGCTGTACTTGCTTTTGGAATAAAAGTATTATTATTATTATTATTGTAATTTTTAAAAGAGGGACGAAAGATACCAAAGGGACAGTCAAACTCATAAATCGAAAATAAACTGACAACGCCATGGCTAAAAATGAAAAAGGCAAACAGACAAACAATAGTACACATGACACAACATAGAAAACTAAAGAATAAACAACACGAACCCTACCCAAGCCTAGGGATGATCTCAGGTGCTATACTTTATTGTAGTTTTAACATTGTTATGCATTATATTCGTGATTATTTTTGCCCGAGCGATAGTGAGGGCTAAAATAACACGAATATAATGCCTACCCATGTTAAAACTACAATAAAGTATAGCTTGCATAAATTTATTTCGATTCTGAATTGGACAATTAAAGTAATTTCTATGTCCGACAAGTATAAGTGTAAAAGCATTTGTTAAGCTCTTCCATGAACATCCCTTTTTTGGTAAAGAAGCAAACGGCTGCCACTGTGATTTTTCAGAGGGAGGAGTTTGAACGGCAAGCATGAACGGTTGTCATATCCCGATCAAATATGTCAATTTTGCAATGCAACACATTTATACAGTCATAATAAATGAATTAGTAACATCGTGTGCACCATTTAAGAGTTTGCAAGTGTTTTAAAGTTAAGAAAATAGATTAAGTTCATGATAATTTGATCAAATTCATTATTCTGAAGAAGTCAATATACGCATGTGCAAACAAATTTTATTGGATTTAGAACATGGGTTTGTTCATAAAGCGAAAGATGCACGTCATATTAGAATACAAATTTCTTTTGGTAAGTGTACAATTTGTCGTAATTATAACATAAAAGCTTCTGTGAATAGTTACATTCCATTTTCTATTCGTAAAAAGCTCTTAAAATGCAAGTGAGTTGCTCATATTTATACATGACATGTCGGACCAAATTGTGACATTTTGCCCTATGAAATTTATCGTAATAACTCTTCTTAATCCGTAATAAAGCATAAATAACTCGTAACAACTCGAAAGTTAAATAATAAAAATTCAATAAGCATCCGTAAATTCGTGGAATCCATTAAGATTCGTAATTAAAATCCTTGTATGTGAAGGGGGCATTAAGGTTTCGAATCATTTGCGAATATTGTATAAAACGCAACTGATTAATTTTCTTTTTGTTTTTGAATTGCTGGATCGGTCACATATCGACGTTACTTTTATTTGTACTGTATATCCGTCATGTAATATTTTCATTTTAACAGTATATTTAACATTGTCATAAATCTCGAGGTTTGGCTAGCCACAAAACCAGGTTCAACCCATCATTTTGCTTTAAAATATCCTGTACCAAGTCACGAATATGACAGTTAATATCTAATAATTCGTTTTATGCATTGTCGTTTGTTTTTGGTTGCACCTCAGCGTTCTGTTGTTTCGTTGTTTTCATCTTATAGTTGATTTGTATGCCTCAGTTTTATTTTGCAACCCGGATTTGTATTCCTTCAATCGATGTATGACTTTTGAACAGCGGTATACTACTGTTGCTTTTATTTATGTACGTCATATTTCCTGTTTTTAAACACAAAATTGTAACTTTGATTGTTTTCGGGTAATTTGTTCGATATAATGATAACATAATAATGACGAAACGGATAGACAGAATTGTCTATCAAAATTTTTTATTTTGATTTTCGATGTACTTTAGGGTATTTTTTTTACAGAAAGGTGCAAACTTTGAAAAAGTCAATATTTAAATTGTTATCCATGGCAAATTAAGGTCCCCGCCTGGATAGCATGCTTTAAATTAATCAAATTCTAGACTCATGTACATAAATTTTGATATATAAGGTTTCATAATCTTTCGATTCTGACACTAAATTAATCGGTTAAATAGGGACAGTAGCCATACCTCTTTTTACAAAATTCTATATATTTTAAAGTTAATGTTTTGTGATAAGTCAATGAGAGGAAATTCTTTGCCAATTTTGTAGGCACAACTTAAAGTACCTTGCGTGTTTAGGACCAACTGAAAATATCGTTAACAAAACAAAGGTTTTACACTTCTTATACTTCTTTTTGTGCAAAATGACTGGTGGAATTTACTATAGAATCCTACTATTTTCATGTTTAGATACTTTATAGATGCATTATATTTTAAATATGGTTATGTTATTGGGTTCGTGTTGTTTATTCTTTAGTTTTCTATGTTGTGTCATGTGTACTATTGTTTTTCTGTTTGTCTTTTTCATTTTTAGCCATGGTGTGTCAGTTTGTTTTAGATTTATGATTTTGACTGTCCCTTTGGTATCTTTCGTCCCTCTTTTATCAAGAAAATGATAAGGACATGGGTCTTAAACACTTATCACGGGGTCACATGTTCTACTCTAGGGTCAAAAGGTCTCATGTTCACATAGAAACTTTAAATTTTACTTTGAACATTAATTTGCAAATTACACTAATTGAACTAAAATGAAAAAGATATGAATAACATTCAAAATGAAAACTGTAATAAACATTTGACAATCAGGGAAAAATTCCCTTGCATTTGTTTCACATGTAGGTTAAAGTTACAAATTCTATGTACATTAACATTTGATAATCTCATTTAATGCAATATTAACTGATTTACTTTGATATGTTGATAATATGGTGCCTTTTTCAATTTAATAATCGATACCATAAAGTCATGATAACTATTTAATTTTCTTTAGTTTGTTTGGTTTTTGTTTTGTCTTGCTGGGGTTTTGTTGTATCGATGTTTACCGGAAATTTTCTGTTTTCAATTATTTCGGGTTTTGTTTTTAATTTTTCGAAATTGTGTAAAATAATAAAATGGAAAGGCAATCCAACGTCAGAAATCGTTTTACAATGAATATAAATTTGTTTCTTTTGGTTTTCTACATACTTTACTGTAAAACATTTCAAAAACATGTAAGCTTTGAAATCTATCTACTTAAAACCCGATTTCGAATCTCTCCCGTTTTTTTTATATGTCGCGTGGAGAGATACATAATATCAAAAATCGGGAACGGTTCGAGATCGGTTTTTGATTAAATTGCTTTGAAATAGTCGATATCTAAATTGAAGTGCGTAACAAATTAAAGTGCAAGACTGGCTAACATGTTTAAAATGTTGTAAAATAATTAAAGTCTAGACTCATTATATTTACATGTAACTAAGGTTTCATGATCTTTCCGATTCTGACACAAAATTAATCGTATGTTTGAGGGAAAGTAACCAAACCTTTTTTATATATAAATTACAATTTTATTGATCGATTGTAATAACCTTAACAAACCAAATGTAGGACTTTTACTGGAATTTATATATGATTTCTTGATTGGTACATACGGGTATTTTTCCCCATTAAAATCTGGTAAACTGACATCCCTCAATATGTGTTTCATTGCACAGATTGCAGCAGTTTCGTCGACATCTAAGAGATTTTTCTTCCAATGTGTTCTTTATAAACTTGCATTGAGATGTGAGCTATTGCACGGTGTTGAAGTTTTAACTTTGGCTTTGGTGTAAAGAACAACACTCTTTGTTGTGGTTTGTCAAGTACCCGTATAGGGATATTTAGTCATGAATGAATACATCATTTTAAACGTGAATTATATTGTGTATTTTGCTTCTCAAGTATTCACTGGACGGAGGGGTATGAGTAGGTCTTCATCAAATAACATTCTTTTGCATTAAAATACAGTTTACTCTCTGAATACAGGTATAATTGTTCAGATGTCCTTTTTTCGAAAATTCACAATATTTCAGAACGTAAAAATCAAAGACAGCATTTTAAAAGACATTATCGATTATTACTTTTTGCACACGTACAAATATGAACTGATTACACTATTGCACGCATCAAGATGTACAGTTAAAAAAATAATTTGTAAATCAGATAACTTCTAAATCACGATCTCCATTAATATGAAGCAAGATGAGAATATTCTTAGACGTTGTGTGATCTATTAAAGTTTAGTTTTAGAATGACCACCACTAAAATGCCTATAGAAGTATATGTGTTTTTTTCCTTTACGAATTTCGTGTTCAAGACAGATCTTTGGTATTATCTGATTAATTTATTCAAAATATTTCTAGACCTGCGGCAAATGATGTCATTCAACTACGTTTGTCTGTTGCTTGTTATGTTAACATCTATGTGTCTCGTATTAGTGTGTGGGGGTTTTCTGTTGCTGGTGTGTGATTATTCACTGTTTCCTTGAATGTATTCCCATTTGTGCGGTTCGTGATACAACATTTACAGATTTCACAAGTTTGTTATCGCATGGTTATAAAACGCATTGATACTACAGTTAAACAGCAATCTGTCCCCAAGCCCTCAAATACCGATGGTATTTTCAACAGTGCATACCATATCAAGCAGTTTACCTCATTTTCTATATTGATTGACAGCAGCAGAGGTAGGAGATGACATTAAAAGGATAGCCCGACATACGTCATAGTACGTCTGTTTAATAAAATATCTGACACGTGTTTGATAATAACATCAAAGTAAGAATTTTTTCCTACAGCTCTGAAATATCAAAGCAATAGAAAAAAACAAAATATGTCAAACTTGTTGAACAATTTGTTTGTTTTTTTATTTAGTTTCACGTGTATTTTCGGGTAAATTAAAGAGATGAAAACGTGTACATTTTATAAATATTTAACAAAGAAAACTAAAAAATGTCCCAGGAACCATATATTATATAGTTAAGTTTTAAATTAACATGGATAACAGGATTTAATTAGCTAACATTTAGTTTTTATGATTCGGTTTTATTTTTTTTATTAGACATATTTCCAAGTTTAGTTTAAAGTGAATCAGGCATTCTCACACTGTCTACAAGATAATCAGCTGTCAAAATCATGTGTGACTTTATAAATTTGTTCTCTGTCGTAATTCAATGCGTCATTTTACAAGATCTTCAAGCTAATGGTGGCATACATCTTTCTCATAATGAGAAAATAATTAGCTAAAAATGCAGTTCATGCCATTACAGTGTTAAAAATTGGCATATATAAATACATCAAAATTTATGTTGTGTTATTTTTCAAATTTCATAAAATCGTAGACATATTTCAAAAATTTAATTACTAGAAAATGGCAACACTTTACTTTTACTCGTAAATAACGTTTAAAACAAGAACTTTTGTGAATTTCAAATGAAAGAAAATTTTAAGTATTATGTTTTTGCTTAGATATTATTGATGATAATAAAAAAGCTGTTAATAAAAAATTTCTGTTATTGAAATACACAATTGTTATCATCTGTAAGGCTCCTCTGGCGCAATCGATGACGTCACAATTACTATGGTCTTGTATTGATTTCATGTCGTACTTATATGTCTGTTCGTGACGGTCACTTGGTAGTTACATGATCATTTTATCAAATTACAACGAAAGTCCACAAAACACAACAAAGAAAACTACAGCAAAGCAAACTTGACACAAACCTTGGTGATCTGACAAGAGCTGTGGAAGAGTACACATATCCTGTTCCACATGTGGCAGTCATCGGGATGCTTATATATTACAACTGAGGAGATGTGAAATTCAATAAATAGAAGATTTTACGACAATTGGAAAAGACGAAAGATACCAAAGGGAAAGTCAAACTCATAAATCGAAAATAGATTGACAACGCCATGGCTAAAAATGAAAAAGACAAACAGACAAACAATAGTACAAACGATACAACATATAAAACTAAAGAATAAGCAACACGAACCCCACCAAAAACTAAGGGTGATCTCAGGTACTCAGGAAGGGTAAGCAGATCCTGCACCACATGTGGCACCCGTTGTGTTGCTTATGTAATAACAAATCCGTAAATAGTCTACCTCGGTAGTTCACAATCATGAAAGGGAAGGGAACATACCCGTTGTCATCTGTTGATCAGCTATTCAGTAAAGGTCAACAAGCTCCGGATGGCGTTCGTAAGATTTCGACGGATTGAACTTCAATAGTTGAAACCCTTGGTTCAATAGCTTCCATATTTGCAGTAACCCACTTTCAAGGAAACCATGATAAAAAATGCAGGCTTTAAGATTTCTGATCAGATTGAGATGTATACTCCTTTAAATGTTGCGTAGACCAATAATTGTCTGTTCTTTTATGATGTCTGTTTGGATTTATCTTACATACGTTCATTTTTATTTCGGTTATTGCAGTTCGGTATTTAGGTTTATTTTTATTTTTTATACTTGCATATACCATGTAAACGTACTGCCATGTAGCACAATATTAGTTGAACGATCTCAGTTTCTGAACCGTTGCATTGTTTACGTTTAGCATATATTCTGACTTATTGGTTTTTTTTTAAATTATACGTAACATATGAACAGTAAATTGTTGCTCGAAATTGGGGAATTTCGAAATATTCGTTTTATTACGTTATATAAATACATAAGTACAAAACAATGCCTGGGAAATGTCAATGTGACAGCAACAAATAAAAACAACTCAAAAACAGGTTTACTAACAAGGAAATGCAATAATACTGACTAGACGTCAAGTCACAGCCCATTGGTAAGCCACTAAGCGTCAAAGATCGATACAAGTTGTGAATGGAATCTTAAACAGGCAGTCTAAACTTTTTGCGTGAACCCATGAGGGTTCACGCATATTTATTAGTTAGAAATATGGTCTATGGAGGAAACTTTCGTTTTGTTCATTCGGAACATTTTTTCTTCTTATCTGTATTAGCATCCTGCAATTAAGAGCACCTCCATACGGGGTATTCAATATATTTAAAACATGGCAATAAAGAACTTTACACAGATTGCTTCCTGACTTATATGCTATATGATAATAAAATATATAGTTGAAAATCTATATAGAAAAAAAAATGAAATAGCTATCCATACGTATAATTTTTAAAGAATAATAATGATTCAAAACATGGACACATGTACCTCAGTCTTCCAAACATTCATAAAATTCATTTAGAAATAATTAATGAGGCATTGCGAACTGGTCAACTAGTATGATACAATGTACATTAATTAATGTTCCTTACGACCGATCATCAATAGGTGTTACTCTCCCACGAGATGGATTGAGACTGAGAAATCATTTGACGTAATATAAAACCATTATTGAAGAGGCATAACTTTAGAATTGAATTCTAGATACAACGGATTTCATTAATAAAATAGAGTTACACACAAGATAAAAAAGGAATGCTTTCTTATTGCCTATTATGTAACGTAAATGTACACAAATATAATCATGGTTAATTTAAAAGAAACGGTTGTCAATGCAGTAGAATTAATTGATGCACAAGAATATCCTTTAAAGATTCCCAACAAAAAAGGTTTAACTGCATTTGTTAAATTAATGAATTTGGGTTTAATGGACAGCTATACAAACAAGTTATGAGAGCGTCCATGGGTGGTATATTTTCTCCACTATGCACATATATGCATCAAATTAACGGTAATTTTTTATGCCAAACAACGATAATAAGCAAACAAAGAAACAGGCTCCTGATTTCGACAGGTATATTAAGTATACATGTATAAACAGCAAATTAAATTAATTAAAATAAATCCGGTTAATAAAATGGCTGTTGGACTGTTGAAATATTACCTAAACCAATATGAACCCTAGAAGTGTCATTCATTGGTAATATTTTGACCTTTCACGTTGGTAAAAATTAATATCGAAATAAAAACATTAATTATCTCCTCACTTTATATTTAACACCACTCTCAACATACCTAAATTGTCCTGATTTACAATAAAAAGAAAATATTATCCTCAACACAGATGATAATGAAAACACTGAGGTATAATTTACAATTCAGTTGAAATAAGATTTGCTTAAAAAAAGGTTCTAAGGTTCACGTATTGACTTTTTTTTCTAAAAAAGCAACTTGTTACACTGACTGACGATATCCCAGCATGAAAACAGACATATGTGGCACGTTATTACCAACTTTAAAACTTTAAAAATGTCAACAAAAATGCATTATACAGCATCGAAATCAGTTAAATTGAAATCAACAAGCGAAGCCCTTTTCAATTCTTTATAAATAACAGCTTTCCATTTAGAATTGAATCATGAAGGGTACTCATAGTTCATATAAGGGACTGTTATATAGAACGTTTCATTTCATTGTTTTGTAAAGCGTATGACTTTAGATACGTTTCAATGGAATAAGCTTGAGATATATTTTAAAGTAAGAGGGGAGGGGCAAATGACTACTCATGGTTACTAGTATTAAGTGTCAGCTTTGAATGTCTTATACTGAACCTACACACATTACTTAGAATCAATAACAGAGAGACCAATCATGCTTACATCAACTTATATAGAATTTGGATCCGAAAATGTTAAGTTATCAGGCAAATATATATGATACCACGTTTAAGAGCTTATTCCAACTGTTTCTGGAATAGATTTCATACTATTATGAACCTGTAAGTAGACACTGAATATGTAGAATGTCAAATTCAACAGAAATCAATTTAAGGCATTTAGAAGTAAAAACGAAGGTGTTGCCAGGTTGCTGGTCCTTTTTATGAAAATAAAATGTATCATTGGAATAGCATGGATGCCGATCCAATAAAAAATAACAGTTTGAAGTTTGAAAAAAAAAATCTGATATTATTTTTGATATACAGTGAAATATAAAACTAAACCATCCCAACACCCTACGACATTCAAGAAAAGTACAAGTACAATTTTTTTTTTTAAAGTTAATTGGTGCTAAAAAAAAAAGAATTGTATAATATAGTCAGTACAGACATGTCAAGCCTTTGTTTACAGAAACACGTATGTATGTCCTTGCTCATGAAGGAGAAATTTTTAAATATTTTACCAGCTGATGATATTAAAATCCATTATGCAACTTTTTGACTCTTTAATTATTCTGGTATAAAAGAGTTCAACCTATATTGTTCATGTTTACAAAGAACCATCTTTCTAATAACGCCAACAGTAAGATATTCCTCAGACTTAACGAACTATGTTTCTTGGTTCCAGATGGTACAATTAGTAAAACACAAAGAGTGTGAAATCATTGCTTCCCAGGGGAGATAATTAAATTCCAATAAAATCATGATGTACATATCTAACTCGAGTTCAAATATCGGTAAAATAAGATTGTATTAAAAGGTATATATAAAGGCAGCAAAAGAAACGATAGAATGTCATGCATTTTCCATCTATAAATAAATTGAATACACGGTGCCAACTAAAAAAAACGTCTGATGTAAGCAAAATGTTGTTTATGACTTTTTTATTATTTATTTTTTTGCCTAAAATTATGTAAAAATACATGTAAGAACTAAATATTTGAATAAGATAACACTGTCAGTCTGATTTTGCTTTTGACAGATATTTGACCACTTAGTTCTCTCCTTTAAAATTGAGTGCCGATGTTTGTCATCATCTTTTGAACAATACTACTGAACCCGGTGTTTTTAAATCACGTTATTTTCTCACTTTCCAATTTGTATCTATTTCATAGGATAATGTAGCAGTTTGCCTTTTTATTATATTTCATGATATAGTAGAGTTAGCTTGTGTATCGTTTCTTTTTTTGACTAGCTATACATATTTTATTATCAAACTAAGCTATTATCTCCTGGTGAATCAGGATTTGCTTGATCAATCATGTAGTTGTTTTTCATGGAATATGACAGTTAGTTTTCATTCTTTTCACGTGTGTGAGCATGTGATTCTGATAAGGAACTTTTCATTGGAGTTTGGTATTTTCGTTTTTTATCACACTCACCTTTAACCATTTTCATCGAAGAAATGAATAGCAATAATCATGGATCTGTATCGTTTCTCAAACACTGCTGCAGTTCATAATCTAACTCAAATGTGTGTATTGGGTTTTTTTTCTTCTATTTGTGCTTTGTATGGTCTGGAGGAGTTAAGCCTTGAAAAACTATATTTTATAGTTTGTTTTATGGTGTGCTGTTATGTTACGCCACTTTACCAGGTTATGGGAATTGTTTATGCGCCTCAAATATGTTGTATCTTGACAAATCATTAAGTATATTAGAATACTATTATTACATAGCATGCTCAAATATGTTGTCCTGTGCATACTGAACAGGTAAAACATATTTAAAAATACTTCAAAGTTTGCATTCAAAACAGTTTTATTTAATAGCAATAAATTAAGAGTCAAAGGATTGAAAATAATCAACCTTTTAGCACTTAAAACATCGCATGGTGTGTTCTTGAAAACTGAACGGCATTAGTAATATTAGTATCACATTTTTTATTCTGAAATTAACAATGAAGCGAACTTCAAGTAAAATGAATATTGTGTTGAGTAATAAATGATCAATGAAAACTGTTCCTTGGTAAAAGAATTAAATCAGCTTGCCTTTTATTGTTCTTACATTACAAAGAATGTTCTCTTTAGGTAAACTCTTCACTACGTGACAGAATAATGCAGAAAACCTTTCAGTTATAAGCTTGATTTGATGGAGTAACAAAGCAGGGGTTAATAAAACCATAGCTAGTTCTCAATTGATTTTTACTCTTAGATGAATTTACAAGCTGATAAATTACTATTTAAGATGATTTTCTTCAGCTTGAATTTATCTATTATAGCAGCAGGTATTCAAAACATTCTGGGCGTGATTTAGGGGTTTAAGATTATATAATTTACTGACAATAATCGAAACTGCATACCATTTTTTGTACTTCCTTTTATTAATACTTCATTTTTCATTTGATTTTCGGTGATAATGACGAATAGAATGTATTCATTACCATCTTTAGTCTTTCTGTGAAACATTGAACCTCTATTAGTTAATGTGTTTTTACACAGCAAATGGAGTTTATGAATGATAAAGATGCTATTCCTGTGGACTTTCAGATTCCTTTCTTAGTATTAAGGAAAGCCATGTTTTCTTAGTTACCATATCCGAGGTTCATGGTATATATATCAAAACCTCAGGTAATATCAATACATGAGGTATTATCAATACCTGAAGTCATATCAATATCTGAGGTCATATCAATATCTGATGTTATATCAATATCTGAGGTAATATCAAAGACTGACTGAGGTAATATTTCTCTTCTCTTCCTTTTTCCATTTTAAGAAGTTTCAGAATGATTTTTATTGAAAAAGCTGTAAATATAATTCATGATATTCTAAGGATACTCCAACTTTTATTCTTTATTGACGTTTTGAGTCAATGTAAAGCCAATCATTTTCTGGTTTCTTTGTCTTATTAATAATACTTATCTTTAAACATCAATTTTTTAAGAGACCCCTATTCGTCCCAATATTAAAAATACAGAAAGTTAATCAGTAATTAAGTAATTACTTTGTATATGTTCACATCAGTAACATCTGACCATGTCTAATGGGAAAACATAAATCTTACATACAATAGCTGCTATTGCTATTTATCTGTTGATCTTTTCCTTGTCAATACGTTTTTAAAGGGAAAATGCGGATCCATCTTATTTGAACCCTCTGATCCTCACACTGTCATTATAAACGTATGACGATATCAAATACTGACATATTGTCCTCTTATAGGTTGCACTTTGTAAATACAGCTGTTTCTCAAAACACGCCTTTTTTGGGGAGTAATTGAATATTCATAGAAAATTCATTTTGTTTACATACTGGTTCCCAGTTGTGCTCTCTGTGTTCCATATCGCAGAGACAGAACTTGGGAATGTTACCAGTAAATAAACACGTGCATATTGTTTACATTGAAATCTGTGGTAACCTTTCATTCGAGGTAGGGGTAGTTAAGAAAATTAGTGTAAGTTTAAACTCTGAGAAGTTCAGGGCATATAAACGTTGAAAATATGCCGCACAGCCCTATATTTTGACCTTTGAAAAAAATTGTGGTGCATATGAACTTTCAATTCTAGGATAAGATTTTTTTCAAAACTTCATAGTAAAAGTGGTACAGTTTTAGCCATAAAAGGAGTTCCTATGGGAAATTGCATTGTCAATATTTACAAAAATGCAACCTATATAGGGTGAAAAAGGGGAACATTCAGAATTTAACCAAATTTGCTTTATTTCACAGATTTTAAAGAAATTAACTCAAATTAGAAGTTTTATAAATATTTAATGAAGATTGATAGACTCCTGGGCCTTAAATATGATGACTCAGCATAAATTCACAGTTTACAGTATGCATAGTTTACTTAAAGTCCTGGATACAAAATTAAATCATAATATTTGCATATTTGTAAGTTTAATTGTTAAGACCTGCTTATATTTACTCTTCACAGTCATTGAAACTCATAGATCCTTCCTGAATATTATTTATGGGGTATTTGTGTCCTTTCGATAACCCAAAAGTAAGCCGCAACACCTAAATCTGCTTTTTTGTCACCACGGCATAATAAATACAAGCTAGAAAAACAAAAATATCTCAAGAAAACTTACAATAGTGTGTTCTATCCTGAATATGTACTAAATATTCCAAATTGCTAGAAACAGCAGAATTATTTAGGAAATTTGAGGCCCCAGGGGCAAGAAACATAGAAAATTGCCTACCCCCTGGTCATAAAACAAATAATTTAACTTGTAAATGCTATGATTTTATGATTTTAAAGTTCTTGATATAGAAAACAATAACTATGCTTGGAAGTTATGCAAAAATCAAATGTTAGCAGTCATCTCTACAACATTTTAAGTGAATTTATATCTCAGACTGGTATCTGCATACATACAACTATTGCAAATATGGCTTTGTTTGAACACTTCTAGTATATATAGTAGCTAAATTGTGTCAGATATATGGTTAAAGATGATACTGTTGTGACAAGAATTCTAAATTGACCATTTGAGGCAGAAAATGTGTTCTTTAATTGACAAATAGGCATACAGTAAGATGTGGACTGGAGATAGAGGCTGGATTGGATACTTTATATAATCTTGAATGTTGTAATGATTGACTGCTAAACATTACATTTATGATATTCTGATATGCTTTCAATATGTTATCAAAACAGTTTTTAACAGGTTCTAGGCATTTTTTATCAGAAAATACGCAAATAGGGTAAGCTGGCAATAATTAAAGTCTTGTTTTCAAATTCTTTAAAAAATTGAAACAGGGGAGGGGGTATAAAATGTATAGTAAAGAAAAACTTAGAGTATACACTGTGATTTCTTTAAGACTTTAATTCTGATAAATGAGTATTAATGTGAGAAAAACTGATTTTAGAGAGTTTTCTATTTGAATAAATGTCTGTATAGGTTGCACTTTGTAAATACAGCTGTTTCTCAAAACACGCCTTTTTTGGGGAGTAATTGAATATTCATAGAAAATTCATTTTGTTTACATACTGGTTCCCAGTTGTGCTCTCTGTGTTCCATATCGCAGAGACAGAACTTGGGAATGTTACCAGTAAATAAACACGTGCATATTGTTTACATTGAAATCTGTGGTAACCTTTCATTCGAGGTAGGGGTAGTTAAGAAAATTAGTGTAAGTTTAAACTCTGAGAAGTTCAGGGCATATAAACGTTGAAAATATGCCGCACAGCCCTATATTTTGACCTTTGAAAAAAATTGTGGTGCATATGAACTTTCAATTCTAGGATAAGATTTTTTTCAAAACTTCATAGTAAAAGTGGTACAGTTTTAGCCATAAAAGGAGTTCCTATGGGAAATTGCATTGTCAATATTTACAAAAATGCAACCTATAGAGACTGATGATTTCAATTAGATTTTGTGATGAAACGTCATAAAACTTTGAAGAGATGTTTCTGGATCTATTTGTTCATTTAGAAACGAACTTAATTAGATAATGTCTAAATAATCTCTTTTATACGGGTGACATTTCTGGTGTTATTATGATGATTTAACTTAAGGCTTTTATCAGACATTTTATGAAGTTATCATTTGAGCGCATTATATTCGAACGCCTCCAGTTTCAACCCTTGATAATCTAATTTCATTAAAAAATATATATCAAATGTTAACCCTTTCACAAAGATTGTGAATTTTAATTACATTTTGTGATGAAACTTCATATAACTTTTTTCATTGACTATGATTTAGGAATAAATTATAACTAGATAGTGTCTAAATAATTTCATTTATACAGTTGACATTTCTGTTGTTATTTTGATTATTCAACGTATAGCTTTTATCCGTAATTTTATGAAGTTAAACCTTTGAGTGCAGTGCAAGATATTCAAATCTGCGTAGTTGTAATTTTATCACATTGATGTTTTCCAATAACTTCATATTCATTTATGTATTTATTTTTTATTCTGTTTTTGGATAACTCTTACTCTTTAAAAATGCTTTTGTTCAGAATAACGCTTTTTGAGACTTACAACATCGAAATCTGCCAGTGTTCGTATTATTAAGATAGTTTGTCTGGCGTACTAAATTATAATCCTGATACCTTTGATAACTATTTACACCACTGGGTCGATGCCACTGCTATTGGACGTTTCGTCCCCGAGGGTATCACCAGCCAACATTTCGGTGTTGACATGAATATCAATAATGTGGTCATTTTTTATAAAGGAGTAGGTCCGGTAAACACCGATTTTGGCCTCAAATTTCAGGTTCATCTGACGAAAGATTTTGACCACTTTTTAAACACTTAAGTGTCTATTTTATTTGAATCAATTAGTTTATGTGAAAGATTTTAACAGATTTAGTCATTAAAAACGATCCGATTCAAGCTCAAATATGAAAAAAACTACCTAATATGCCGAAAAATGTCACTCTTCAGATGGTTTTTGGTAAAAATGAAAGTGGCCGCATCCGTGTTCATCCTCAACCTTTATATATGTTATGTATTATCATAAAATACAACTTACATTTCAATATTAAGGATGAACACGAATGCGGCCACTTTCGTTTTACACGAAAACCGTCTAAAATTTAACTAAAATGCTAGAATTATGAGGATTTCAGTAATTTAGCATGACTTAATGGTGCTAGTACCGGATATATGTGCATTGTATTGTCAAAAACAGCCCATATTTATGTAGCAGAAGCATTCTACTGTCTAATAAATAACTAACGGTTTACATTTTAACAATTTTGTAAAACTGCTATATTTTGGGGCCAAAAAGGGGTCTTACTGAACCTACTTCTTTCCTGTTTACAAAACTTCGTAAATTTTTCGTAAAACTAAGTATTTTCTTATCCCAGGCATAGATTACCTTAGCCGTATTTGGCACAACTTTTTGGAATTTTGGATCCTCAATGCGCTTCAACTTTATACTTGTTTGGATTTATAAATATTTTGATATGAGCGTCACTGGTGAGTCTTATGTAGACGAAACACGCGCCTGGCGTACTAAATTATAATCCTGGTACCTTTGATAACTATTTACACCACTGGGTCGATGCCACTGCTGGTAGACGTTTCGTCCCCGAGGGTATCACCAGCCCAGTAGTCATCATTTCGGTGTTGACATGAATATCAATAATGTGGTCATTTTTATAAATTTCCTGTTTACAAAACTTTAAATTTTTCGAAAAACTAAGGATTTTCTTATCCCAGGCATAGATTACCTTAGCCGTATTTGGCAAAACTTTTTTGAATTTTGGATCCTCAATGCTCTTCAACTTTGTACTTGTTTGGCTTTATAAATATTTATAAATATTCTTTCCAGATTGAAGCGAATAACATTTATTTTTGCGAAATATACATTAAAATACCGTTAGAGATAGTAGTTTCTGGTCAGTTGGTTGGTTGAAAGCTTGGTTTTACAAAAACTCATGAGACCCATTGTTTTGATTTATTTAACAAATGAGCTACTAAACCACATGTTCTCAGTAAAAATGTAAGCATGTTTTGAAACTTTTTGTAGTCGATCATTGAGTTATGTCTATTTCACCTTTTATTTGTTGTTTTTTGACTTATCAAAAGTCTCATTAGTAGCATTTACAAACTGTTAACAAGATTGAAACAGCTTTCCCCTTCTATATGATTCAGACAGTATTTACCCTAAAACGATGTTGTTCAACTTTTGTAACGTGTTGGTCTATAATATCAGAAAAACTATAACAGACAAACCGACACTGCAAACAGCAACAGTGATCAGCAATACAAAATTTACAATAGATATAGGAAGATGTAGTTTGAGTGACAATGAGACAACAAGCATGCTTTTCATTAAATTTGTCATATAAGTTATAACTTATCTATGTAAGGGGGCTTATTAATTTACCCCTGTCCGTTTGTCCGTCCTGGTTAAGATACAAAGTTTGTCCAGGTATCGCCTCCTACAGTTTTGGAACAACAACTTTAATATTTTGTAGGATGTTTATAGACATGATGAGTGTGTGCAATGCCACAGGATTTTGTTTTTTTTCAAATATTCTGAAAATGAAAGTTAGTTGGACTTACTTGGTACTAGCTGCATAACAAGATCTTAGTTTGTCCTGAGGGTCTTTCAGTTTTGGAGGTACAACTTTAATATTTTGAAGGATGTTTGTATACAAAATGGAGGTGTGCATGGCATCCGGTATTTGATTTCTTTCAAATATTCTGAAAATGACAGATAATAGACTCAAGTCGGTTTTTTTTTTGTATTATCTGGATAAAGAGATCATGGTTTGTCTGGCTATCTCCTCCTTCGGTTACATTATCATACAAAGTGTTAGATATATTATTTCTTACGGTCAGGTGGGGGCATCACTTGTGTCTTACATGCAGGGTATCAATGTTTAGCTGTATGCCAACATCACTGTCAATCTAAAATATGTGGAACTAAACTCATGCATATTGCAAAGCGGACAAGAGGGTGGCTATTGTCCATATCTAGTTTTTTAATTGTTCTATGGATTTTTGTATGTAATGCAACTAACTCTATTATCTCTCTGTTCTTGTGTATATGACTGTATATTAAGCACAATTTTATCAATGGTTTTCCAATTCAATCAATGCACATTTTCTACTGAATTAAGTTAATTCAAATTCCATTCGATTGATGTGTGAGCGAGCACCTGTACAATGAATATTAATCTTATTTTATTCTAATTTACAAGTGTAACTTTCTATTGCTAGTAGTCGGTCAAAGAAGTTAATAGCTACTCATTGGTAACTGATCAAATAGCAAGGTCACATATATCGGAAATATGTCTTCATAATTCCAATTGGTTTTTATTTATCAATACTGAATTGAATTATTTATTGGGTTTTGTGCAATCAGATGAACAAATAGACACAGTCACACAAATAAAAAGGAAAAATTGAAGGAAAAATTTTTTGAACAAAATAAGCCAAAAATACACAGGCAAACAAAACCACCACAACAAACATGCAATTGTCAAACTTCATCAGAGTATTTCTATTAAATTAAGACATTGAATTTTACTATACAGCATTATTGGTATCTAAAAAGTTAAAGTTCTAATTCCGTAATGTAATTACATTTTATATTATTTTTTCATTACAGTTTTAAAGTATCATACTTAAAAACAGAAGCAATTTATGTAGTTTCATTGCATTTTGAAGATTATTATAAGGATAATAGTGTTTTATATACCACGCCCTCTTATAAAGATGATGGTTTCATTCCGATATTATAGAAACCAATTTTAGGAAAGAGATAATGACGTAAATTACATTTGCTTATGCTTGTACTGTAAATTAATATGTCAAGAGATAAATTTTATTCAAAGTTTTATTTTTCCTCACAAAAATGAAATGTTTGTTGCATGTGTTAGCCCTAGGTTATTGTAAACCTGTTTTGTGTAAGAGTTGCAGAAATATCTATGTTCTTGTACTCATACCATTTTGGATCCATAAACAAAATAAAACATGCTTATTGGATTTGATTGTATTTGAGATTGCTTCAAATTTTTGTTTACAATCAGTTGGAGGTTACCTGTGTCACACTTTATGAAAGCCAAATAATTTGTTTAAGTGCATGGAACTTATACATACAAAATTTTATCAAAGATCACATAGATTTACTCAATACCTTGACAGTGCCCAAAACAAGCTTTCCTAGAATGAATATAACGTCTTTATGCAAAATGCCTTGATGATGTACAGTAACTGATAAATACTTTCATATGGGGAGAAGTGGCGACCCCTTGCTTATTCGTTGAAATTGCGCTTTGGAGGAGCTTTAAATATAACTGCTGTAAGACATATGCTTTTTCTCATTTGTAATTTTGACAGTGTAACTGACAGGGTATCTGTTATTGTCATTCTTTGTATTGTGTTTTGTGTCGATCTGATGAGTACCCTTTCATTTCGTGTTTACAGTTTGTCCTAATGTATTGCTGTTATGACACTATCCATGATTATTGGGGAGGAATGAGCGCTAACATCTATGTGAGCCTGTTGTAGGCTAGACACCTAAGATAAGATGAAATATGAAGTCGGGCTACATGAAATACTACAAACATAACCTCTGTAGAGCTTTTTGCCGACATTAATAACAATACAAAGCTGTTAAGACTTGCAAGAGCCACATCTGCATGACATGCCTCTCCAGTTGTTGATCATACTTTTAAACTGGTTCATGTTCGACTGCGCACGTATCGCGTCAGGCAGCTCATTCCAGAGTGTAGCTCCAGCATACCTTAAGGTGTGAAGTCCAAACTGTGTTGTTCTCGCCTGTGGTACTTCAACCGTCTGTTGCTTTCTAAAAGAGTAAGGTACATTTTTAAAATTAATATCATGGAGATACACTGGTGACTCTTTGTGTAATATTTTAAAAACTTCTATTGCCATTATACGTAGACGTCTTATTTTTAAAGAAGGTAAACCAGATTTTAACAAAAGAGTTTCATAGTCACTACTAACATCTTCATACATGTATATGAACCTCAAGGCACGTTCTTGTATTTTTTCCATTTTTTTAGTGTTACCCTCCCCACAAAAATGCCAAACAACAGCACAATAGTTAATTTTGACATAATATATGAATGATAAATAGTTAACCTTCCCAATTTAGATAGATGTTTCCCAATTCTTTTTAGTACATTTAACTGCCTGGATGCTTTTTTACAAATTTCAGAAATATGTGTTTTAAACTTGAGTTGATAATCTATTGTCCCTCCAAGGAGCTTTACCTCAGTGTCACATGAAATTTCATTCCCGTCCAAATTGAATTTGATATCCCCACTTTTAGATTTATTGCCAATGGCAATAGCTTGAAATTTATCCGGATTAGCTTTCATTTTGTTCTTAGCAAACCAATCTATTAAAACTGCACTTTCCTTTTCCAAAGATTTAACTTATCCGTTTAGATCTGGTCCTGAGTGTGACAATGTATTATCATCTGCATAGTTGTACAACTCATTTTCATTTACAAAATTGAAAATGTCGTTTATAAAAATATTGAAAAGCACATGAAAAGCACAGGACCCAATATTGAGCCCTGCGGTACACCTTTTAAAATGTTTTGCCAGGTGCTAAAATATGCACCCACTTTAACACATTGTTTTCTGTTCAACAGATAGTTGTCGATAAGTTTAAGTGCCTTATTTGACAGGCCATATGCCTTCAACGTTAATAACAGTTAGGTATGGGGTAGGCAGTCAAAGGCCTTCGAAAGGTCCATGAGAACAGCCGCAACATATAAATGTTTGTCGACTGCTTTTTTCCAGTCCTCTATGACTTTTAGAAGTGCTGTATTACAGCCATATACACCTGTATTTCAGTGGGTATTTTTGTCAGTGATAATTGTATTCTGCTTTGTGTAATTTGATTGAATTAGGCTGCTGTTTTTTTGTTAATTGTTGCACATTTTGTTTATCAGTGGTCTTTATAGCTTACTAAACGGCATAGGTTTCTGTGAAGAATGTGTTTTCCCTTTAGTACAACTAATGCAGTTAACATCCTTGTCCTTTGATCCTTCGATAACAGCTGGTCCTCACGGGCAATGTGCGGTAACGAAACGAGACGTCGGCGGAAGTCCCGGGAAGAGTTATCTTTTCTTCTTACGACGAGGACGCTGAAATTTTATAATCATATCCTTGTCCTTTAGGTCGTTTGTGGACAGCTGGTCTCATTTAGTATCATGAAATATTTTCTTAATTTTACACACACACAAAAAATCTACATGTGAGTAACACCGCGGTTAAAAGTCTTACATAAAAACCCAGGGTTTTCGGAATAAAAACTGGGCATAGATGACTAGCACTGTTGATTTTTCAACAGACCATGATTATACTGAAAAATATCAGTTCCAAACATACCGTGGTACATGTACATGTAGAACTGAGTTTCTCTGAAACTAATTTCCAAAAGCGTAGGAGATGAACCGGATTAGAGAGGTACATAAAAATTAAAAATTAAATGGTAAATATGTTGTTCTCTGATGATTAAATAGATCTATAAAAGTATATTTTTGCGTAATAAGTCACGTTACCACAGTACACAGGTTTAAAAATATATATGTTTTCTACGTGCTTAAATTATATCTTATTAAAATTTTAAGTATCAAATTTATGTTTACATCTTATATGGGATTTATAAATGATTAACATTGGGTAGAAAAGCAGACATTTAATTCTGGCCTATAATGAGTTATTTGATTAAAATGATCCACGATTAATTAGTTACAAATGATGAACTGTCTTTTAATCATGCCAGTGACGACATAATACTTTATAAAAATCAAAATACTTGAAACAGAGAAATAAAACATTTATTTTGGTTAATCTATAGACCTTTTGGGAATATTTCTATAAAGTTCGTAAACTATAAGTTTGAGGAAGTCTATGTTATCATACTTTCCACTCGCCTGTGTCTTGGGTTCGGCTTTTTTTAATCAAAGTTTCTTAATTATTATGAAAAATATCCGATTCCCTTTGGTCGTTTTAGTAATGAATACGTGATAAAACTATGACAATGTCAATATCGTTTAAATAACTTCCTTCTCTCTTTGTAATAAATGTGTATCAAAAAAGAATTCTACATAAACTCTTAGGTCTGTAATAGATGGAAGGATAATTTTACAAGTCATGAACCTGATGTTCAGTGGTTGTCGTTTGTTGATGTGGTTCATAAATGTTTCTCGTTTTTTAAATGGATTAACCGTTGGTTTTCCTGTTTGAATGGTTTTACACTTGTCATTTTTATGGCACTTATAAACTTGCTGTTCGGTGTGAGCCAAGGCTACGTTTTGAAGACCGTTCTTTGGCACATAATGGTTTCAATTTTACAAATTGTGACTTGGATGGAGAGTTGTTTCAGTTTGTTTTAAAGTTTTCTTGATAAATTACCGGCCCCAGGGTAGAGGAGGATTGAGCGGCTCCAGGAAGAGAAGAATTTGGCGTTCACAATTGCAAGCGTATTTATACCCGCTTTAATTTTTATGTTCCTAGCATAAGTTAAAAGTCTGTAACTCAGTGGTTGTCGTTGTTTGAGTTTTGACATTTTTACCTACTAGTATTATGTCTGTTTGTTTTGCTCAAACATCAAGTTGTTGTCAATATAATGGAATTGTGTGCGATTGTCCTTCAAATGATTAGTTTAGCAAGCTATAAAACTAGGTTTAATCGCCTTTTCTACATAAGGAAAATGCAATGCCTGTACCAAGACAGGAATATGACATTTGTCTTCCAGTCGTTAAATGTGTTTGCGCTGTTGATTTTGCTATTTGATAAGGAACTTTTTGTTTAGAATTTTCCTTGCGGTTCGGTATTTTTGTTATTTTACTTTTTACAATATTTATTTTTCGTTTATTGTATGTAGTATAAATCAGGCTGTTAATTTTCCTGTTTTGAATGGTTTCACATTTTTCATGCTTGTCCTTGACGCGACTGTCATACAAGTGAGATATCAACCCAGCAGCTAAGCTACTAAACCAGGTTTAATCCTCCATGTTCTACACAAGAAAATACCTGTACTAGACAGTTGTTATCCATTCGTTTAATGTGTTTGAGCTTTTGATTTTGCCATTAGATTAGGGACTTTCCTTTTTGAATTTTCCTCGAATTTTTGTGATTTTACTTTGTTAAATTTGCTATACGGAATTGGTTTTGCTCTTGGTTGAAGGCCTAATTTTTTTAATACCGTGCCCTAGCCTGTATGTGTTGAATAATCGTCATATAGGTCTCTCTTAAGCCTCGGTCACACCTTACCGGATAGCACGAACGAACGCCTAACGGATGAAAATAAAAGTTGTCCGTTGACAAAATTGTTATCCGTTGGGATTCCGTTGATGTAATGACCGAATAAAACGGACGTGTAACGGATGCATAACGGACACACACCGGATATGCAACGTACGAGAAACGGACACGTACCGGACAGAACGGATGTCGAACGTACATCAAACGGACGAGTATCGCATAAAATGGACACCTAACGGAAGCGTACCTGATAAAATTGATGAACAAGATATACTGAAAAATCAAAGGCGACAATAATAATACATGTAAATCGCATAAATATTCAAAATGTTTCTGTGTAACTGGTTTTGGTTTGTTCTTCAAAATTCCGCCAAAGGGCAATGTCTGGCCTGAATAAGAACTGCTTGATTGTGAAGACGTGCCTTTACTCTAAGATCGATTATGAATAATAAGAATTCATGAACCTTAAGAAATCTGACATACCAATAATTGACATTTCTGACTCAAAGTTTTCAATTGGCATTTATCCGTTTCAGATCCGTTCATCATCCGTTTTATCCGTTATACGTCCGGTAGAAGTCCGTTTCTCATCCGTTCAACATCCGTTTTATCCGTTAAACGTCCGGTAGAAGTCCGTTGGTGAATTTATCTTCCAGACCTCCAACGGATGTATAACGGGCACGTAACGGATACAAAACGGAAACGAAACGGACGAGTACCGTACAAAACGGACGCCTAACGAACCTTCAACGGACATTTTATCCGTTGGACGTCCGTTCAAAGTTTTGAACATGCTCAAAATTTTCGACCGGACAGAACGGACGTCGACGGATAAAACGTACGCTTAACGGACATGCAACGGATATGGACGGATGTCTAACGGATAAGAACGGACGTCTAACGGACATGAACGGATTGAAAAAAAGTTATCCGTTAGGCGTCCGTTCGACAATCCGGTAAGGTGTGACCGAGGCTTTAGACAATTGTCTTTTTAAAAATCTTTCGCCCTCTCCTTATTCTAAAACTGAAGTTTCTCATTGACTTTCCCACTTCCGTTTTATTGTCGCATCTGATGATACACTTCATGTAACACTGCTATTTTTCTGTTCATCTCTTTTCTATTCATTGCATTTTGCCATTAAGAATAGTCATGTATAATTATGTTTAACACCACTGTAAATATAAAATGTTAACATATTGGGATAAGACGAAAAAACGGAAGTGTGAAGATAGAAAGTCAATGAAAGACCTATCGATATATAGAGTTAACTAATATAAAAACAAAATTAATCTTTCTTACGTTTCTGTCAGCGGGATGATTGATAGGTTTTAAGTTTCCAAATGACGCTTGTAAAGTTAATGTTTGAAAGGAATGTGCTATTACAAAATGATTACTCGTGTTAGAAATCTGTTATACTTCTGTAGGTTACTAGAAGGTATCTTTCTGATGATGTATACTTCTGTAGGTTACTAGAAGGTATCTTTCTGATGAATGATCGAAAAACATGGGATCGCTACTTCATTAAAAGCTTGAAGATCTAATTAAAATATCTGGCAGATCAATAAGCACCCAGGTGTAATTCGGCGGAAGCATATGTTGTAAACCGGCCTCCATATTATAATCCGATTATTCTCTGAACTTTTGAACCAAAGAAGACACTGTGTCCCAACATTTCCAAGACTAGAATTACTTGTGAAATATAATTATTAACTATTATCATAATTATAATAAGAGCATTTTACAGGAAAGTGATGAATTGTTAAAATATACTGGTATTTTGCTCCTTCTTTCAATCTTTTCGAAATGAAACCTCTGACTGTATTTGCAATTCATAACTAAAATGAAAACCATATAATACCTATTCCTCAGCTGCTCTACTCATACTGATAAATAGAGTCACTGTGTTCAAGCTGGGTATTTGTTTTTTGTTCATTTTTTTAAAATAAAAAAGACCGTTGTTTTCTCGTTTGAATTATTTTACATTGTCATTTCGGGGCCTTTTTTATAGCTGATATGCCGTATGGGCTTTGCTCATTGTAGAAGGCCGTACGGTGACCTATAGTTGTTGATTTCCGTGTCATTTTGGTCTCGTGTGGAGAGTTGTCTCATTGGCAATCATACCACATCTTCGTTTTTATAGGTATTAAAATGATTTTGATATCCTTGATTAACATTAGTTTCTGAACATGATTTTTGAGTGAATTTCCAATAGTTGGCATTTGTCGTTTTTAAGCAGTCCACTGTTTTCTGTGCATGTTTCTGTATGGAAATATATACTTATTTTATGCAAAAGAAAAAATAGCACATATTTCAACAAGTCATCAATTTCTTCACACTAGCCAAGATAAACTACAAGCAAGTTCAATAAGTTTGAGGACTTGAGAAGATAACTATCTTTCTGGATTTGAAGGGTTATTATTTTAATTGTTGTATAAAACCCATTCAATGTGATATTCATTTTGAGTTTCGGAAAAAAATCATTTAGAAGTAATTACAATTTTTAAGTGTAATTGTCTCATCATCACCCGTCCCATATATCATAATGATTTCTTTTTCGATTAAGAATAATTCAATCAGTGTCAGAAAAATTCCATCATTCAAACTAAATTCTTAACATTATTGTGTGTTTCACCTATCTGCTTTTTTTCTAATTTTTCAAGATGTAGTGAGGTAATATTAAAAAAAATCTAGTTCAAAATCAATATTATAAATCAGAAGAGCATAAGCTAGAAAATTATAAACAGATTATGGAACTTCTTTTCGAGATATTTGATTTTAACAACATGGGTGGAAAGGCTCACTGACTCGGTATTTTACCTTATATTTAGCACTGGCATTATTTACAATGTGGTCTCAAATTGTGAGAATGACATCTAGAACCTGCTTAAATTTTGGTTAATATGACCTTTTATGAGATATTGAAGTTTTCTTTAAAAAGAAGAGTGCATGATATGGGGCAAAATCCTTTTTACCGTGAATAGTACGGAAAATACCCAAGGAGTCAGAACATCTGCTGAAACCTATACAGTCGCTACGGTGCATAGTGATGTTGCTCAGATTTACTAACAAAGATTTTAAAATTCATAGTTACAGCATACCTTATTCACCCAACAGCTAATTTATGTGACGAGTTTATATAAACAAAGAATTAAACGAGCAAGAACTTCTCCTTAGCTGGTATTAGATAAGTCTACAAGTTCCAGCCTACACTGAGCCATGACTTCGCCTCAGCTGGCGACTGATGAAGTTACCTAATTAATATAAACTACAAAGAAAGTGATCAAATTAATTCGTGGCCATATATTTATTTTGTGTAAATATCCAGACTATCGTATCTCATATAATAAAATAAACACGATACAAGGAAATGCTTTGCGTTACGGGCAATTCAAGCAAAAACTTATTGATACGTGTTTTGAGTAAATGATTTCGCGTAAGTTTGCTTGTTACCTATGTAGTTACGATTACTTTCAAAGCTAGCACACTGAAACAGCTTGCTTGTCTCGTAGCATAATAGCTTGTTTTATTGGTAGAACATCTAATGTATAATCTTTAATACTCATGTTTTGTATATCCTTTCATGTGTCTTTAATAGGTACACTGGTTGAAGGGATTGAGGTCTAACATTTTGGGTATAAAACTGTTTAAACACACCACGTGTTCTTTGTCTGTCAAATGGCAGGCCCATCAAAGACGTTTTAGTTCATATAACTTGTACTAGTATCTGGTTAATGGAAAATGTTTGATAGTTTACTTGTCGATTAAGAAACTGACTTATTGAATAGACGTGTTTGTATTGTTTAATTCTTTTTAGCACGTTTATATATTTTTTTATTATAATTATTATTCATGTCATAGAGATGCTGTCTCGTGGTATGTTCTCCACATCTTCTTGTATTATTGTTATATTTGAAGTCAAGCATTGTATTGATTTTATAAGAATTTATTTTGAACTTTCAATGGTTTTCTGTACATTCGTTACATAATTGAATATAACTTCAAAAATTGGAAGTAGAGCGTAGTAGTATTTCATCCTAGTTCATCCTTAATCATAAAAAGTCTTTATTTTTCTATTCATTCACAATATACGTCAAATATAATATGGTAAAAATGTTATCCCAACAATAGTGACGTTTTTTCTATAATTTGTGAAATTACAACTTACATCAAATGATATAAATTATTGTCAAACAACTAGAGATCTTTTATAAGCTTATAATAAAATGACCCTTGGGAAATCACCTCCTTATTTTATGGATCAAACATGAATGGCGCTTCCTTTACCATAATAGTGTAGGGAATATGAAAAAATATGTTAGTCAATGGTTAATTATTAAATCAATCAGATCATCCCACCAATATAGTCAATGTTTCGAAACTGTGACATCATGTGCAACTAAAAACTTTCATTTCTGGTTCATTTTTTTATTTAAACCAAAAAAAACGTATTGATATTCACCTCTACAAGTATGAAAGCTCTGGAGATTTGTATAGTACAAAAAGTTTGTTTAAATGAATATTATCGAGCGATGACCTACTGTTATGTTGTACTTCACAAGAAATAGTACGAACAATCGAAATTAATTTGGAATTTTATTTTTTGTTGGGAACTCACGGATGGATATTGTAGTTTCAATGGTTAAATAACAAAGTGGTAAATTTCCATAATTTATTTATACAAATACATTGATTTCTTAGGCAGAACTTGTGACATGATAGTTAAATCCGGATCTTTGGCAGCCTATGATAATGTAGTGAAAGACACATCATATTTATTTAATATATACAAGGCCAGAGAAAATACATTCCGTGTGAAGGCCGTACTTAACCTATAATGGTTACTTTTTAAATGTTATTGTTGGAGAGTTGTCTCATTGGCACTCACACCACATCTTCCTATATCTATTGACAAACGCCGTAATTTAGTAAAACCCACATTTAATTATTATTTGAATTGACACTCAATGACAGAGATAATTCTTCATTTACGTATATTCTTACAGACAATTCACCTTCATTGCCTATTTAATTGATGAAAATTTCATATAGAATAGGTACCATATTCAAATTTGCAAAGTAACTGAAATCAGTAGTACATGTCCATGTAGAAAAGTATTATACAGATAGATTGGTAGCTATTTAAATTTACAAGCAACTATTACATGTATATTGAGGACGCTAACATTCTTATGCGATACAAATATAAACCCTTTTTTGTTGAGCCATACTTTTAACGTGCTTTTCCACAAAGAAATAACAGTCCTTTAGAAAACACGTCAGCATGTTATTATAGTTCCGAGCCGACCATTCTTTTCTGGGTATTTCCGCTGACCATCTATAATGTTTCGCATATCGTCTATAATTTGGGTATCGTCAGCATCAGGATCATATGTGATGTGTCCATACATGAAGATTTAAGCTCTTAGGAAGAAAAGTTGAGTTCAACTAATTTCTTGTTGGTGTTGGGTTTTTTTTTCTGTCTATTAATTTTCGATAAACCTACAGTTTCACTGTGATAATGCTAATCTCATTTAAAAACATGACTGTCTTTATATCATGATTTACCCTTTAAAGTTTCCCAATATTATTATTATTTTAAATCATATTGCGACGAAACTGTCTAAATAAATGGTATATGTTATTATGAAATTTCATGCTGAAAACTAATCTTTCATGAACATTTTACATTTTTGCTAATTTTCCCAATCCATATCAAAGTTTAGTCTTCCTAAAAATAATATCATTATGTAAACATTTATATACGGCGGCATATAGGACGAAAATGTCAAGTTATCCTCATTTCTACATAAGATTGGTTTTTTTTTATCATGTATGATGTGTAGGGAGAGTCATCATTAATCTAATGTATAAATTATACTCATCTTTGGTATACTTCATACCTGTCTAAATGTTTGAAACTAGAAGAGAATAATGTCCGTTTCAGTTTACGATTAGGTTGATAGACATACCGCAATGTTTGTTCGACCAAATAATAATATCCATACATGTAATGTGTGCCCCACTTATATTCACCTCAAATGCAATTCCTATGTATCTATAATTCTCGTTTGTACTTATTTTATGTTTCTGACATTTGTCAATAATTTCTTTTTAATCTCCTTTTCCCCTTTTGTGTAGAATCCTTTTCATATATTTCCAGCTATTTAGGTATGATCATTGTTGTCAACGTTAAACTGTAATACATTAATCTGACCAAGCGTTAAGTCACACCCCTACACATAGTTTATTAAAGAGATTAATCTTCAATTTTCTCCGTTTAAAAACAAAAAAACTTGAATTCTTTTTGCGTATAGCGTTACAGCATGTGTTTAACTGTATAACTGATTTTATTGACCTAAATGTTTATACTACCTTTTCAATCTTTATTGACACAAACGCATGCCAGTTAGTACTTATATATTTGAAGTTGTCATCAACCGCCAGCATCTTGGTCTCTATTATTTAGATAAGTAGCACTTTTAGTAAGCAATTATACAGTATTAATCTTTTAAACTTTTTACGGACACAATAAAAGAGAGCAAAAGATGCCAAATAAACATTCAAACACGTCAAGTTTAAAATGAACTGAAAAAGCCATAGGAAAAACAAAGTACAAAAATGCAAAAAACAAACAATAGTATGCACAACACAACATAGAAAACGAAAACTGAGTAACACACACTCCACAAAAAACGAGGGATAATCTCAGGTATTTTCGGAGAGGAAATAGATCCTGCTTTTATGTGGCACCCGTCGTGTTGTCAATACAACAAAACAAAAATAACAAACTCCAATGAAAGTTCAAAAAGGGAAAGTCCCTTATCCAATGGCAAAATCAAATTCTCATACAAATCAAACCCGGGGATAAGTTTAATTCGGAAGACCATACTCGAGAAAAGGGAGAACGGTATTGGGGTTGCGACGAGATTCATTTTGGAACCTATACTTCGTCTAATAACGTACATGTTTTACCTTTATAAACCCTGGTAATGTATTCTACCCTGGTTATTTGATTATATATATCATTATCCTAAGGGGGAAAATCATGAACCAATTGACGTTAAACAATATAGATGCTATTGCATTTCAATATATTTTGACAGATAAACACAATTATTGAAGGCCATATGCAAAACCGCGTTTTATTGCACATTGCATAGTTTATATTCTTTACAAGCCAAAGATAAATAAACATACGTCATATATATAAAAGGAGCAATGAAGTAGAGAAAAGATCGTTTCTACTAACGTTCATTTTACAGAGATTCCATTAAACTTCAAATAAAAATTAATGGCTTTCCTTTGGATTTAAATGAGAAATACGACATAACTGCATGTTTCATAACGCTAAATGTACTTCAATGACAGCGTAGCTTCTATATAATATGCGATTGTGTGTAAGCTTGAACAAGATTTATAGAATAACGACATGATACTTAACCGCAATGTCATAGGCATTTACTGTGAAAACCGGAAACTCTTTTTTCATCTGGTATATAATAATAGCGTTTCCGTGACGAAAACTCAAGTGACATTTAACAAATATTTTTACAAGAATATAAAAAAGCTTGTAAACGTTTTGCATAACAGTTTTATCATTCAGGTGTGAAACAATGCAGATTTTTTCGTATTTGAAACATATGGAAGACCTGCTTTGATGAATAATCCAGATTCTAAAGGGATTAGGGACATCAAAATAGATATAAGTTAATTTAAGATGTTTTTGGATTATTTTTTTTAAAGAAATAGCTTTATATGAAAATAATGTTATTGAGATTGTGTTGGATACCTGTCTCATTAGGAATCATGCCAATTTCCTTATTTTATATTGAGAGCCAGAGATCAAATACTATATACATCTTTACTATTCACTTCTATGGGAAAAAACGTACAAACCCTCAATTCCATTCTCAATTTTAAACTATAATGTCCTCGTACAGAACGCGTCTTTCTTGGATAAACTCTTTCGGTTACGCTCGTTTCGAAAACAAAAGTTAGAAAATAACAGAAAATTGTTACAGAGCAGAGAAAACATTGCAACTTCATAATTTTTTAAATAAAAACTGATACCAAAAGTGTATAATTGTATATATGACTCCTTGAAAAAATATAAGCACTGTCGTAACAGAAACATGGCAGTAAATAAAATGAATCAAATCAAATGGAACCAGTTGGTAGTAAAACATACTGTTAACTTTTCATTAATATTTAACTATTCAAAATATGTAAGTGAATCCAACTTGATTCTTGTAATCTCTGAACTGTCGGGTTTTACCTTTCTGAACTGTACACCCGTTTATCGAAAATCATCAACAGCAACATTGATTGTATGTCTTTTGCATCATACGTTATCTTTAGAAATACTTAACCTTCTCTTTACAGTTACTTATTACAATTCCGTCAGTGAAACAATTAATTCGAAAAACATTTGTTTTATTTTCTTTTCAGGTTTGTAGCTATTGTTCATCCGATAAAAGCACAGATTGTATGTAACAGACGTAAGAATATTCTAGCTGTCGGTGTTATATGGATGATATCGTGTGCCTGTGGGATACCTACAGTGTTATACAACGAAGTCAAGTTGATGATACCTCACGCCGACATATCGTTTTGTATAACAATCTTTCCTAATCACCAGTTAGATAATATAATATTCAAGTTTTTAGAGTTTACATTCTATTATTTCATCCCAGTGTGTATACAAATAGTTCTATATGCCATCATTGGGAGACGCCTGTACGCTAGCACTGATGAACTTCATACTAAATTTCAAATGAGAAAAGAACTAAATAGAAAGACTGACCGAGCTGCAGAAACTATAAAAGCTAGAAAAGGTGTTGTGAAAATGCTGGTAGCAAGTGTTATTGTATATACATTATGTTATGCCCCGCCACAAATTTTGTTATTTTATAACACACTGTCCAAGACGAGATTTCACGAGACATGGTCCTTTCAAGTATTTGTCAATATTATTGCATATGTAAACTCAGCTGCAAATCCAGTGCTGTACAGTATATTCAGTCAAAATTTCCGTCGTAATTTTAAGCGTTGTTTATTCTGTATGTGCATTAAATATAAACATGAACCATATATTAGAGCTAGATTTAATTCACTTGACTCTCGTGGAATCTCGAGAAAAGTCAGCACTACGAGAACTACAATATCAAGACTTTGAATCAAAGATTAATTATTCTAGGACACGGGCTGTGATTTGTTGATCCTGATCGCGTTTTATTCAACAATGTGTATATCTTTGTGTGTGCTTTTTTCATTTGGGTTTCATCCATGCTTCATTTCGAAAGAGAGGCTACACAATTGTTTCGCTCATGCTATGACCTCATTACATCATATTTCAATTATTTTACTTATATTATGTCCCTTTGTAATGTCTTTCCCAAGTTCTTTCATTAGAAAATAAAATGCATGATATATTTTTTTAACTCATATTTCTTTTCTTAATAAAGATCTTCTTATTTGTTGATAACGATAACTTTAAATGTAATGCGGGTTTCACACATTGCCGATTATTGCTCCCGTTTAAGATCAGACAGCGATAAGAAACGAAAAGTGAAAAAGTCGGATTACTATCCTCAATTATCTGGAATGTCCCATCATTGTCTGAACGCGGTCGTTTAAGTTCGTTACAGATTCCTATGGGTCGGGAATGGCCCGGATAGTTCGGTGAAGCACCCCGACAGTTAGGTGCGTCCCGTAACATTCGGGGAAACTCAGCTGATTTTGTCTAGACGAATTACAAGCGTGACTATGTCGTGTAAAGATCAAAATCCTAACAATGTTCTCTGTTTCCCGGACGGTGTCTTGTGGAACGGGAATGATCTGGAGAAATTTTTCATTTCTGTTTTTCTGCCGATTGAGTCCAGATTGCATCCAGATCTTGTTGATTGCGAACCGTCTTTGCCGAAACCGTTCCGGAACAGTCCCGTTATTACTACGAAATTCGTCAATGATACCCATGGCCACGTCATAGTGCCGACAATTACAGAATACAATACGATTGAGACCCGATAAAGCCGTTTGCAATACGATAGAGCGGACCGTGATAGAATTATGTTACGACAGTACATGATCGTCCCGAGTATGCCGACAGTTTTCGAACGGATAACTTCCGTCAGCGTCGGTTCACTGTCTGATCTCTGTTGGATTACATTCGGTAGAATCGGGACGCAGTCGTGACAGGCTCGGTCGAATTTTACCCTGCGAAAGATACAAATCGGATTAGAAGCGGATTGAAAACGGGATTATCGGGACAAATTCGCTTGGAAACGGTTGAATATAGACGCTTCCTGAACAATATCTGATTGTTGTCGTGATAAAAAACAAATTTTACAAATTTTAATTAAAGTTTGAATTTTCATCAACGATTCACAGGATCTTGATCAGACTTTTGACAAATTTTAATCGGGAATGGTCCTGTCAAGGACGGCATTAAAAATCGTGAATGTGTGACCCCAGCTTAAGAGACAATAATTGTAATTTACATATTATGTCTCTTTGGATAAGAATGTCATGTAATGCTGATTTAACCTGTTGCTATATCGTTTAATAAATACTCTGAGTATTTCAGAATGCACAGGAGTTTAAAATGTACATTTCAATAGAAATTTAGAATTACAGTATAATTATCAAGATGCTCTTTTCATTAATTGGTCTGATGAAACTCTTTGATTTATTGTTAAAATTAACAATTTCGAATATAAAAAAAGGCATAGCAATCTAATTACCAGCGTCAATTATTATATCACATATTATATTTCTTTTTCTTCCTTTCGAAAATGCCATATTATACTTTTTCAAAACAAATTTCTTTTTTTCTTTTAAGTAAACGAAAATTCCATTTTCCAAGGTACTTGTACACACACTGATTTACAACTTTTCCCCCTTTTTAAATGTTGTACCATACAATATATTCATAGTTTCCCTAGCTTTCCATTTCATCTGCATTTGGCGTTCCTGGTGAAGGTTGAGCCAGAAAATCGCAACTAAAATTCAAATGGTTTCAAATTATTATATTAAAGTAATGTCTGAATTTTTTATATAAAAGTAATGTCTGAATTTTTTTTCTATTTTTAAAATTGCGTTATTTGAAATTTTATGAACTAGTTAAAATTTAAAAATGATAGTAACAGAGTTAGAATAGGATAAAACTAAAAATTAGTTAAAAACAGGAACTTCTATGTACACTATACATTTTAAAATGGATAAAAATACTAACTTGTCAGTTGTTTAAATTTCTCTTAGCAAAAGGAAAGTGATATAAATTACTAATCCGTATTAGTAATGGGTAATTTTATGCACCAGTGTGGTTTCATATTTAGTTTACATGTACTTAATAAAATCTAAAATGGTAAAAGATAAAAAATAAACTATAAGAATTATCATGAAGCGAAAAAATATATTCATTCAGTCTGATAGTTTGAGATTAACAAAAGATCTGTAATGGTTGTTCGAAACTCATTTCGAACATGTCACAGGTTGTTTTTATTCATTTCAAATAAAAATAAGTATCACAAAATCAAATCATGTACATAATACTTAATATTTGTTGATGTTTTATCTTTGTATATATTCAAAGTATGTGAATATTCATCGACCTTGTCTACGGGTCTTTATGTTTTTTGTGTTATTTATGATAATTCAACAAAAAATGTATTTGTTTTGTGTTCATTAAAAAGTTTATTTCATGTCAACTTTGATTTGTGATTTTATTTACAATACTATGAAACTGAATAATAAACTACAAACTAGGTAGCAATTCTGGTTCCGTCCACGCTTTATATATATATAAACAGCTTATGACTTTCCCTTTTGATTTTGTTTAAGAGTAATGTTGCTTTCTTTCACTTTCTAATGGGATATCTTGACACCTTATGAGCAGGAATACAAAGTTTTCATCCACCTTGTGCAGTCTCCAACAATGGTTTGTCTCATTTCAACAGTACACCAAAGTTAGTGTTTGTAAAAGCAGGCAACATTTGCAAAAAAAAAACCCGGTCGGTCGGATTGGATTCTATGCAATAGCTATAGGATTTGACGAACTCCAAACGAAGTAAGATAAGGGCTAACGATATAGTAACCTTCTATGCAATAACGTTAAGACCGTACATTCGAAACCAAGTAAGACAAGATACCACGATAACTAATCAATATTTACATAGATATAGCAAGATGTAGTATGAGTGCCATTGAGACAAATTTCCATCCAAGTAACAATTTATATAACATGAAAATCCACACAAATCACTATGGGAAAGTTTATATGAAACAGGATCGTCGTTTTGGTTTTTATTTCTCTACCATGATAATGACAGTTGTTTTCTCTGCCATGATAATGACAGTTGTTTTCTCTGCCATGATAATGACAGTTGTTTTCTCTGCCATGATAATGACAGTTGTTTTCTCTACCATGATAATGACAGTTGTTTTCTCTGCCATGATAATGACAGTTGTTTTCTCTGCCATGATAATGACAGTTGTTTTCTCTATCATGATAATGACAGTTGTTTTCTCTCCATGATAATGACAGTTGTTTTCTCTTCTTTGCCATGATAATGACAGTTGTTTTCTCTGCCATGATAATGACAGTTGTTTTCTCTGCCATGATAATGACAGTTGTTTTCTCTGCCATGATAATGACAGTTGTTTTCTCTGCCATGATAATGACAGTTGTTTTCTGTGCCATGATAATGACAGTTGTTTTCTCTGCCATGATAATGACAGTTGTTTTCTGTGCCATGATAATGACAGTTGTTTTCTGTGCCATGATAATGACAGTTGTTTTCTGTGCCATGATAATGACAGTTGTTTTCTGTGCCATGATAATGACAGTTGTTTTCTGTGCCCATGATAATGACAGTTGTTTTCTCTGCCATGATAATGACAGTTGCTTTCTACTTGAAATACTCTTTTGTTTTCTTTTGCCTCTTTTTCTCTCATCTCGGCAATGAACAATACAAATATGCTATCATGAAATATAAATAACCAAGTTTAAACAATATATTATCTTGTGATATGACATGTTTCATAAATACAAAGATAAAGATTTGCTGACTAAACGGATTATATTGGTTCAATAGTTGTGATATATATACGAAAGTTAGTGTCTTGTCAAAAGATTTACAGACACCATCAAACAATGTTCGCAGATGACGACTGATAAATTCCATTTGTCATTAACATAATCCCGTCTTCCTTTTTTTCTTTGATATCCATCGCCGAGTGCAATTTCCTGATATATATGTTATATTTTATAAAAGAATTTTTAAGAAAAGATAGTGGGTTAAAAATTCAAAGTGGGGTCATAAAGTTCATACTTTTCTATCACAAAAAAAATCCAGTTTATAACTGTAAATGTCGTGTTGCTTCATTTTTAAGAATGTATAGCTATAAAATTATGTTGTTTGATGCCAAACTGTCTGTGGTGATATACTGTCTTTAAAAACACTCATTTGGTAGATTTGTTTTGCCAAATTATGTGCGATCCTCATACAACTACTGTTCATGCTTATCATACTTCTTTCTCTTTTGAAACACAAACAACATCTGACTTACCTGTGGTTATTGAACATACCGGATTATTGAGATAGTACGAATTTCAGAATGCGAAATTTCAAACCAAATAAAAAGAAAATCTTTCAATCCTTGGCCTCTCCATATTGCAAAGACTGAGGAGAAAAAACTGAATCAACCCATTAGAATACTGCGAACAGGAAAACGTGAACGTCTTGCAACCAGGTAATTTGACGTCAGAAACTCGTCTTACTGTCCTTTCGAAAGTGATGCCAGTTGACGGGATTTGTCGTAGACCACCAATGACCAGATCAACATGTAGTGACAATGCAACGTCAATAAAATTTCTCGTCATTTAAGTTTCAACCGCATAATTGCCAAATTGAAATGGGTGGAACAACGGCAAAATCAGAAGGTGCAAAACAGAACCCAAAACAAAATTTCTTGACCTTTCTGACAATCATTTTTGTGTTTGTAACAGGCAGTCATTGCTTTTCACGGTGACACGTTTATTTGAAAGGAGAAAACCAGGGTTTCAGTGTATACCACAATATTTGAACAATGAAAATGACGTAATTAATTCAACCTTCGAACTGGCTTTTATTTTTTAAACATTGAATTAATGAGAGAACTTTCTGTTCGTAAGTTTGTTTACACAAAAATGCGTATTTGAAAATGGGAATTAAAAAGTATAATATAGTGTTGCGTTTCTAAAGTCGATCAGTACATTAAAAACTGATATATCGAGGGAAAACTAAAAACGCAAAAACTGTTTTAACTTTACCTCTAGGAAGTCTTGTCAAAATGGCTATCTTGTAAGCAGATACCTTTTATTATGCAAATAAATATAGAAAAAGGAAACTCTGTAATGGAGCAATAAGGCTTAAATAGAATCTCGATCATTTGTAAAACAAATAGTTTCTGTGTTAGTGTAAGAATGTTATCTTAAATTTATAAGAACGATTCAACCGTATACTTGGGTTAAAAAGTGTACTTGCATTTTTTTTTTGTAACCAATAATTATATGTTTCACTAGAAATAAATTTACCGTCATTTTGGTAAATAATGAAGGAGTTATAATAGTTATCAAAGGTGCCAGGATTATAATTTAGTACACCAGACGCGCGTTTCGTCTACATAAGACTCATCAGTGATGCTCATATCAAAATATTTATAAAACCCAAAAAATCAAGATGAAAATTTCTTTTTTCTGCATGTTTTAAGTTTTGACTGTCCCTTTGGTATCTTTCGTCCCTCTTTTAAAGATTTTTTTGGAAATGTATTGATCTATTTGAAAAAAATTTGATTCAAACCTAAACAAATCGAAAATCAAATGGAAATTTCAGGAAAAGAAATAATCAGGAAGGTGTAAAAGTTTAAAAATACCGAACTTCATGGAAAATTCAAAATTAAAAGTCCCTTCTTAAAAGGCAAAATCAAAAACTCAAACACATCAAATGAATGGAAAACAATTGTCTTATTCCTGACTTGGTACATACATTTCCTTATATAGAACCTACCTGTTTTGAAAGCTAGCTAAACCTCTTTCACATAGTTTTATTATATTGAAAACACTGTGAGAGCAAAACAACGATACAAAACAGATAAAATCATCAAACTTAGGGTACATCAGACATCTGTGTTCAATAACCTGAACCACTATAAAACAACAAATAAAACAAAATGTCGTATAGGCACTCTATAAACAAAGTACATATTAAGCAAGCATGAAAGACAAGAATACAAAATTTACCATAACAAAATAACACAATAGCGAGATGTATCGATACCGAGCCACGTCAAAAGTATTTTACAAAAAACAAAAAGTCGAAACCGGCAAAAACTTCATGTCATTGTATTATTTGTGAAATTGAAACGGAATATTTATCAACAAAGTCTTCTTGGTATCTTCCAAAATTTCTATTTTGCTAAATGTAGCTAAAGGACAAAAATACGTCCTTTGGCATAGCCCTGGTTCATCAATTTTCTGCTCGGACACTGGTGGCGTTTAATCAAGTCTGGGTGGTAGCTGGAAGCTTTTGAACTGCAATTGATTTGGGAAATGTATATCCTATACCATATGCTGGTGAAGTTAGTATATTGCTTTAGTAATAAAAAATAAAATCACAAAAATACTGAACTCCGGGTAAAATTCTAAACTGAAAGTCCCTAATAATCACGAGGAAATGAGTAAGATCGTCTCATTTGTCATAGATTCTGGTGCTCATGTCAGATTATTATTTGGACTACCCTTGATGTTTGTTAGTTTTGCCATTTTGCTATTTTATCATTTTATACATGTAGTCATTAATGATGCTCTGAAAAGAGTAATTAGTAATCTTATTTGTTCTTTGCATTAATAAAATATACAAATGAATGTAGATTGAGTTCCTCAGGAAGATATTGATCCTGACACGGAAAGTAAAATGTGTCGTAAATTGACGCAATTCACACAAATGAACGTAGTTTTATTCACCTTTTCATGATCCAATTGTTCTATCCTTGACCTCTGTTTAGGACAGCACTGACTGTATAATCCAATTGTTCTATCCTTGATCTCTGTTTAGGACAGCACTGACTCTATAATAAAGCAGAGAGTTCAAGGCAAGGTATAGTATTCCTGTTTTCTCGCTACTATATTGGGACCAAAGATAGACATATGCTGATACATTTGTTATAATTTAGCTGGTATGGTAATATGCGTGAAATCTGTATTTCAAAATAAAATTAGTGTATACAGGGTTTTTTTTCCACAATTAAATTTTTGAACATATTTTTGGCGACAAAATTATCTTTGGAAAATTTTAAGCATTTTAACATCACATCTGTGTAACTAAAAGGGGATGAAGCTATCTATGGGTCAATGTGGAATAAAATTTCTGCATTTTAACCAAATCCGGTAAAAACGAAGATTCTGGAAATGAAAGTTGTTCATATTTATTGTACAGTCCGCTGTCCTTTCAACCAGAATAAATTGTTTTTAAAACAGCAACATGAACAGTATAAGGAAAGACACAATTTTTACATATCGATATCAAGTAGTAATCCTTATTTGAGCCATTGATATATCTTATGAAACGTGTCCATCATGTTTATCTGATATATACCAAGAGTGAAATAACAGATATAAACTCATCATATATACTAGCTTTTGTATACAAAAGACTCATAAGTAACCTCGCTTTAAAAAAGTTAAAAGGGCCAAATTACTCATAAAGTTGAACATCACTGGGAACCCAACAGTCCGAATAAAAGTGTTTTCTCACCTGATAAAGGACTGATGAATGTTTACAACGAACAACATGGATATGTACTATTAAAAACATTGGTTCCTTACCACACAAATAACGTTGAATGAGAAGCAAATTATTTGAGAGTGTGTTAAAACATGATGTCAAAATATTATGTTTTCGTGTTAATCCAACCTGTTCTAGATCAACCAAGAAAATCATGGATTTGTAGTATAAAAAAAACTCTTTCTAAGGATAGGCAATAGCATTAGGCGATATGCCAAAGGTCGCTTTTGCTTAGTGTGTGTTCTAAATTGCATATAATGACAGCGTAAAATTTAGATACATTTTTCCGTTTTTCATCTGTAGTATTATCCAACATAGATGAAATGGAAAATTATTGCAGTTAGAAATCATACATGCACAAAGTTAGATATGTTCTCTTTTCAGGACTTGCCGTGAAGAAGATTCCTGTCTGTGTATTGTCATTCTTGTATCTGTTTCCAGTAGATTTAACACATTATATTATTTAACGGCAGAAAAATAAAATGAGAACTGTTGATACAAAACCAGAGATACCATATTCTTCAGTTCTATCAGAGGAGATGATTAAAAATATATACGTACTTAAAAATGCATTGCATGGAGACGAATTCAATCATGCCATGTGAATTCATTTTAAACTATTAACTGAGCGCGACGTTTTGTCTGGTGAAGTTACACATTTTACTTTATCTAATGTAGTTGTATTGTCAGCGATTATTTGAGTGTGTTATGACATCTTACATATGCCCTTGTTAAAATGAATGTGGGAAATCTAGGAATTGGAATTTGCAAGTACATTTACATCTGTAAATTACTTTGCCAAACAAGCCGTTTTTATTTCCTTCTCTTCCTGAACAAGGCATGCAGCTTTTGTAATTTACATTTATATAATATTTTCTTCCAGTTGGGTTACGTATAGCGATATTATATTTTAAAGACTAACAAGATGTTTTAAGAAGAAAGTGACTTTAGAATCAGAAGAAAGTCTGTATGTCTTTCAGTTCTTATTAAATATATTTTAACCAATGCGATATCTTTCGTAATCTGAGCAAGGAAACATATCAAGTTAAGTTTTCTACACGCGACATTCATTTAGTTAAATAGTCATCTAACCATCTAGATCCATTGGTGGCCTTCTGCTGTTTTCTGCTCTTGTCGAGCTGTTGTCTCTTTGACATATTCCCCATTTTCATTCTCAATTTTATTCGGTTCCAGCATAATACAAACTTTGGCAACTAAATATGTATAAATTAGTTTTGAGTAAATTAACAGATAAGACAATTGCAGAATTCATGTTTTCAACCATTTTCTATCTGTTTTGTTGTTGAATGTAACTTTAATTGCCTATAAATTATTGTACACAAAGTGATACTAACGATTCACTGCACTTTGTAAAATGTTGACTTCCTTTAGCAATTTATATACATCCTATAGATGAAAACAACTTTTACCCTGAACCAGTACGGTAATGTCGCATTTAACATTCCTTTCATGAGTAGCCTTGTGGTAAAGTCGTATATGTCGTATGTGTTTCCGTAAACCGATAGCATAAGAATTATACTAATTTAATTTCTCAAATCAAGATAAATATACATAGAATGAGTCGGATATTTGATATGACCACCCTTTATTTTATTTGTACAATAGGGAATCTCATACAATTGATAAATGAAGCGTCTTACATAAACTTCAGCAACAAATTAATTGCATTGTCATGTAATAAAATAGCTCTCTTTGCTTTATCACGTTGAATATTTTACTTACGAAATGTCAGCCATGTTGTGTTTGAAACGTAAATCTATACTAAATGGTGCAGTTGCAGTCATCCCTTCGTACAATTTGAGGACGCCACCACGAGTTGGTTGACCATCATGGATATCCGTTTCACATATGATATCGAGTATGTTCCTTACGTCGTAACTACAATCCCCTTCCCTTTCATGAATGTGACCTACCGAATGAGACTTTTTACCGAGTTTGTAATAACATGAACATCACAACGGGTGCCACATGTAGAGCTGGATCTGCTTACCCTGCTTACTTTTTTGATTAGGACTTATATCTAGATATTGACTATGAGGGTCGGTTGAAAACAAAACTTCGTAATTTTACGAATGCAATCATGAGTTTGTTGACCGTTTTGGAATATCCGTTAAACAGATGATATTGATATGTTCCTTATGTCGTAGCTACAATCCCGTTCCCTTTTCTCGAATGTGACCTACCGAATTAGACTATTTACTGGGTTTGTAATAACATGAGCAACAAGACGGATGCCAGATGTGGAATAGTATCTGCTTACCCTTCCGGAGCACCTGAGATCACCCCTAGTTTTTGGTGGGGTTCGTTGTTGTACCCCTATTTGTGACATTTTTACCTTTTGTGTCTTTTTGCTTTGTTCCCGCTTCGTTGTCAATATAATTAAATTTGATGCGACTGTCGCACAAATGAGAGGTTAAGCGCTAAAAACAGGATCAAACCACCATGTTCTACATTTGAAAATGCCTGTACCAAGTCAGGAATATGACAGTTGTTGTCCATTCGTTTGATGTGTATTATCATTTGAGTTTCCGATTTGATTAGAGACTTTCCGTTTTGAATTTTCCTTGGAGTTTTTTTGATTTTACTTTTTACACAAAGCAATAATTTAACGACAAAAAAAAGACTTGTTACATTGTAGATCTTGTATGAAAGTAATGATAATAAATACTAAAATTGAATGTTTGAAGACATCTTTTTCCATTGATTTCCTCATTTATATTGTAACCATATGGATATTGGTGTGAAATGAAATTCTATTATCGTTTGCTACAGATAAAATCCCTATACAAAAATAAATCAACAATAATTTATATTAATGACAGTTGTTTAAAATTTGTACAATATTTCTCATGAATAAAGTGAAAAATAATGAAATATTTCAAGAAGACACCATCGTATCACCCTAATACACAGGCAAAATTTGCTCGCATGAATTTCACATGAATCTCATATGAAATTCACGTGAGATTCACCTCAATCGAGCTTATACATGAAACTCACGTGAAAATTTTCATGTGAATTTCACGTGAATTGAGATTCACATGAATCTGATGTGAAATTTTTCACATGAATTTCACGTGAAATTTACAACAATTTTTTTTTATATTTTTCATGATTTTGATTAAATTTGAAAATTTAGATGTTATTTGAATACTCTATTTAAAAAATTTATGTGAATTTCACATGAAAAAAATTTACGTGATTTTCATGTGAAATTCACATGAGTTTCACATGAGAATCACATGAAACTCAAAAAAACTGATTTCATGTGAGTTTCACGTATAAGCTCGTTTGAGGTGAAATTGATGTGAATTTCACGTGAGATTCACATGAATTTAAATTCACGTGAAATTGATGTGAGTGAAATTTGCCTGTGTATACAAACGAAAAAAAGAAAGAAGAGAATAAACTTCCACCCCACATACTATTAGCTTGTTAAATTAATACAAATATTGTTTTGCACTCGTATATCATTGTACTTAACGATACAGAAACAGCAATAAAACATGATTTTTTAATTTATATCTGTAAAATTTCGACTACCAATGAAACCCCATTAATACATGATAATAAATCATAAGAAGAAAGGAAAGAGCCACAGTTGCAAGGTTAGTTACTTTGTTATCATCACAGACATGCAGAATCTACATCATGACACTTATTAAAATTTGCTGTAACTAAATGTTATAAATTATTATAAATTAAGGAATGTATCTCCCTCATGCAAAGCTCTGATTCCTTTCACGGATTTGGCTATATATTTTTGAATCTTTTGGATTATAGCTCTTCATCTTTTATATAAAATTTGGATTTCAAATATTTTGGCCACGAGCATCACTGAAGAGACATGTATTGTCGAAATGCGCATCTGGTGCAGGAAAATTGGTAACGTTAATGTTATTATTATGTTATACCAAATATGATATCTACATAATAGTAGGATTCTTTCCACCATTAATGTCATTCTTCAAGTCTTGGTTCATTGCCAAAGGAGTTGGTTAGTTAATTCATAGTAAAATGTTAACACTTTATTACTTCAACTTCAATACGCACCTGATATTATATAATATTCATACTTAAATTGAACAACATACGTCTTTCTTTCTAAATATACGTTTTGAAAACAATTAAATTGTAGTTAGATACCAAATTAAATAAAATAGATATGGGGTAAAAATAATAATTGAATATAAAACTATATAAGTTTACACTTAAATCTTATACATCCGTATGAACTAGACTGTTATATATACCAGAGGGACATTCAAACTCAGTTGTATGGACAAGAAGGCTTGTCTCATGTCTACAACATTTTCCAGAAAATAGATTAAAGGGTAACTAAACGCTAGAGACAATGACAAACAACGAGTTCATATTATCAATCGTCAACTTTAATTTCAATTGTCACATTCTTACTGTCCAAATCTAGTGTTTTCACCTTTTTCAATTGAAGAAATTAAAGCATTTGTTCTTGTTAATTGTGTTTCACGAAGAAGGAATACAAGTTTTACACTAAAAACTTTGCAATTCCGTGGGAAAACATGTATTTGAGTTCTTAATTCACACTTTTTCGATTGACTTCGTTCAATGGTTGTTTGTTCATTCTCTTTTTAACATTATTGATTATTGAAATATAAATTTTATAGTACAAACACACTTTTGATGGAACATTTTTCACCTCATCTGTGATCTGGATTTTATTAGGCCGTTTGTTTTTTTAAATTTATTGATTTATATTTTTTCTTTTCGTTGCCTATAATAGCATGCTAAAGACCCGTCTAAATTGCATTTTATTGATAAATTCAAAAGCATTTACATGTATTGTATCTTGATGATATTTTTTTGTGAAATAATCAAGAATTTTCCAAATATACTGCCGAAATTTACTCAAAAACACTTATGCCTAGATCACATATTCACGGATTTGACGCCGGATTAGCTACGGATACGATCTGGCATAATTCCTGGGAAAACGAATAAGTCCGTATATTTCCGTATTTTTGCCGTAGTCATACGCAGTACTTGTATATCCTTGACAATTTTTAAACATGCGCAAAATTTGACCACGGATAACACAAATGTAGTAAATCTTACTAAACCGTATAAAAACCATTTTAGTCCCTAAGCAAGTCTGAATGATTTCTACTGTAAGTTCCGTAGAACTACGTGCTAGTACGGTTAAATCCGTTGGCTGGAATAAAATATTGATATGGCACAAAATGCCTGGGCAGTGGCCGAGATAGTTGATGACAGCCGTAGAGGTGATCAGATGCATTGTAGATGATGGACTAGGGATTGACTTCCTTATCCATCCTCTTGACTGAATTTTGAACGCAAAATATAGTTACATTTAAGAACTTTGTAAGAATAGTCCCACATATGTTTAAAGAATTACTTCATGTCGTTGGTCAGAGAACTACGAAGAACAACACACAGTACAGACATAATTTATTTCACAAAACAATTAAAAATTTACGATTCGATGCAAGAAGAAATGATGAATCTCAAGCTTAGTTATAGAAATGATTAACGGCTTTTAGAAACTGTTGTGGTTCGTACCATTCCGTTTCAGACTTTCTCATTCGTACTAACCCTTACTTATACTGTAGCAAACCGCTGTTTATCCGCAGTTCATACGCCCCGTAACTTGTCGTGCAGTATTAAACCATGTGTTACCGTAATAACCCGGATCACTAATGTCGCTAAATGATCAACGTTCTTCATTATTCGTGAAAATAAATTAAAAACCTGTAGTCATACCGTTGTGCATCCGTATCGGATCCGTATCTGACTACGGAAACTGCATTTCCGGAATCATCCATGAGATGTAATTCGTAGTGGAACCGGCGAGGTGATCCGTGAATTTGTGATCTAGGCATAACTTTCAATAAATCAAATGTAAATGGTAATAAAAGAGGGACGAAAGATACCAAAGGGACAGTCAAACTCATAAATCTAAAACAAACTGACAACGCCATGGCTAAAAATGAAAAAAGACAAACAAACAACAGCACACACGACACAACATAGAAAACTAAAGAATAAACAACACGAACCCCACCAAAAAACTAGGGGTGATCTAAGGTGCTCCGGAAGGGTAAGCAGATCCTGCTCCACATGCGGCACCCGTCGTGTTGCTTATGTGATAACAAATCCGGTAAATAGTCTAATTCGGTAGGTCACATTCAGGAAAGGGAAGGGGATTGTAGTTACAATAGTTAATAAACGTCCTTTCCTTGATTTGAATATTTTGGTTTTACACGGAAAACTAATCACTAAAAATTCCGACAAAAGGTAAGATTTTTCGTTCCTTATTTTAAATTTTCCTTTAATTGGATGGTGATGTTCCTTTGAAACCATCGTACGGTATGTATATGTCATAACTCGTTCGCAATGCCCTTGTCCGTTGTGTCGGGTTTTTTTTATTCGTAAACGTTGTTTGCCTTGCTTGGAAATTTCAAAACGATCCTGGTAAATTTATCGAACCTTTAGTTAACTTATTCTAAAAGGTTACTAATTCAACACTGTAATTTTGAAAATTGGTTTTATTGGTATTAATATTGATTTTGTTATCAGTAAATTCAAAGCAAACTAAACAGAATTGTTATATACATATGCACATTCATGGATCTACAATCTGTCAATACCTGTATCTTGGCTTAGCCGAAGGTCATGTTTTTCTCTGAATGCTTATGACGTCTTAACACTTATTCCATTGGATGTTTGATGTGTACTAATTGATAATTTAAACGTAGATGTATTATTTCTTTTATTAGTTATTAGTGGCTTTGAACTAGCTGTCAGTAACTGCGAGTACTCTTAGATCTATTTGTAGTGTTGTTTTGTTGTTGGTATGTACAAGAACTGGCAACGTTCAATCTGTATTTTTGTTATATGTCTTTCTATTTGTTTCCACCTGATGAGATAAGAGTTCCTCAATTAGTTTTTAATAGTTCTTTCTTATACTGTAACACCACTGTCCCAGGTTAAAGGGAGGAATAGGATCCCGCTTACATGTTTAACCTCTCCACATTCTGTATGTATGTGTCTGTCCCAAGCCAGGAGTTTGTAATTCAGTGGTTGTAGTTTGCTGCTGTGTTGTTTTTCGTCAATTTTGTTTGTACATAAATTAGGCGGTTAGTTTTCTCGTTTGAATTGTTTAACATAATTTGTCAATTCGGGGCCTTTCATAGCTGACTATGCGGTATGGGCTTTGTTCATTGTTGAAAACCGTACGGTGACCTATGACTGGTAATTTCTGTATCATTTGGTCTCTTGTGAAGAGTTGTCTCATTTACGATCATACAACATCTTTTTTTTATGTGGTATGAGTATTTCTGCGTAAGTCATACGGTTATCTATAAATGCTAACTTCCACGTCATGTGGGCTCTGGTGAAGTTTGTCTCATTGGAAATCATACCACATCTTTTAGTTTCTATTTTGGAATTAGTATTTGACAGTCTGTATACTGCTTTCAAATTGAACATTTTATTTTACTATTTTATAAAGTCACTGTCCTTATGGCATATAGGAAACAAAAAAGCCTACAACAGTAAGATAAGAACATATTCTTTTCTTTTATATTTTTCCTCGACTTTAGAACTTTAAAACAAAACAATATAAACCATTCTTGTTTCTTGCAAAGGCTTTTAAAACGATTTCATCTCAATCAATTGTAGCTCAACAGGTAATCCCATTTCAGTCTCGTCTACGCACATGAGAGATGTCATTTACCAATGATTTATTGGCTAGGTGCGATCACACGCTATGACTATTCATTCATTTTGATTTATTTTTTTAAAGCTAAAGCTAGCGACCATGTCTTATTGACAAGTTAATTAGACACATCTTTTCAACATGTAAGCTGAGAACATATAGACAGATTAAAGAAAATTATAAATTGGAAACCTATTTATTGTTAAATATAGACAGAAAAGTAATAGGGCATTTTGCTACAATTCGCATTAGTACACAGGCAAAATTTGCTCACATGAATTTCACATGAATCTCACATGAAATTCACATGAAAAATTTCACGTGAGATTCACCTCAATCGAGCTTATACATGAAACTCACGTGAAAATTTTCATGTGAATTTCACGTGAATTGAGTTTCACGTGAATCTGATGTGAAATTTTTCACATGAATGTCACGTGAAATTTACAACAACAAAAAAATGATATTTTTCATGATTTTAATTAAATTTGAAAATTTAAATATTATTTGAAATACTCTATTTTAAAAGTTCATGTGAATTTCACATGAAATTTTTTTACGTGATTTTCATGTGAAATTCACAAGAGTTTCACATTAGATTCACATGAAACTCACAAAAACTGATTTCACGTGAGTTTCACGTATAAGCTCGTTTGAGGTGAAATTGACGTGAATTTCACGTGAGATTCACATGAATTTAAATTCACGTGAAATTGATGTGAGTGAAATTTGCCTGTGTAATAGTGTTTTTAGAATTGAACAAGGGCGTCACACTAAAACCCCTGTAGAAGAAAGAATTTGTCCTTTGTGTCTCAAAGAAGTAGAAGATAAATTTCATTTCACTTTAAAATGTACAAAACTAAATATAATTAGAGACCAATTGTTTTCCAAGATTTTAATATTTGTATACGTGTGGTGAGACTGATATAATTAGAATTATTGTTAAATTTATAAGCGACATGTACATTTCTAGAAATGCTTTATTAAGTACTAAATAACTTTGTGGTACCACCTCCTTATATAAATATACAATGTTTATGAATTTGGTATGATATATATGTTTGTATGTTTTGTATTGTCTTGGTATCAATCCTGTAATTTTGGATTTCAAACCAATAAAAGTTACTTACTTACTTACTTACTTACTTACTTACTTACTTACTTACATGTACCATTCTAAAAGACATGGATAACCTATTGATATCTGTTTTTTCTGTTGAGATCATTTCAAGGACATTCTAATTTTTAACAATTCCATCATTTTTGTGTCTAATGTGGCTAGCGGGTTGTATTTTCTTGACATGACTATTATTTGTGTCTGTGTATTCGTTTATTTATAGCAATGTTAAAGACTCTGAGCTTACTGAACATAAGCTTCTGAAACATTCTTTCAGGTTAATTTTCGTCGTGTTTTGTTTGTGGTTTATTTTTAAATTGGGACAGTGAACACGCATTTCTGTTCGTCCTCTTTTTTCGTGTAAGATAGTCTTCCATTCGTTAGTTAAACTGTGCCATTCGTGCGTACGTGAAATTTCTTAAAGGCTGTACCGCAAAATTAAGAAAATTAGACACATTTCCTGATATACGGTGGTAAACAAGATACACGTTTTCTTTCTTTCCTTGGTGTTTCGTAAATTGGTTGACGAAAACTGTCTAAGTTTGTTGTGTACAATTTGGAAATTAGTATGGCGTTCATTATCACTGAACTAGTATATATTTGTTTAGGGGTCAGTTGAAGGACGCCTCCAGGTGCGGGAATTTCTCGCTACATTGAAGACCTGTTAGTGACCTTCTGCTGTTGTTTTTTTTCTATGGTCGGGTTGTTGTCTCTTTGGCACATTCCCCATTTCCATTCTCAATTTTAACGTACTTGTATTCTGTCGATAAGAAATGATTTGTCAAAAAAATCTAAATTGCAACTTGTTAAGGTTTTATATTCATTCAGTGGTGAAAAAGCATGTTACACTCAGCAAGTGGAAATGCATAAAACTTACACAATTAAACGATCGACCATTACAACTAGCTGCACGACTGGAAAAAAAATCCATCATAATGAACTAGCATTGGTCTTTATCTTCTATGGTTTTGATATGTTACTGTTATTGACATTGCAAAGAAAAAGCATTCTTCTACAATAGTTTTCAATACAGAAGAATATTGCAGTTCTTGAAATAAATTCCTTTCGTTAAATAATACATTGAAGTTATGACATAGGATTACAGTATTGCAGGGCAAGTTAATTCTATTTCAGTTTCCTCTTTCTATTTATCTTATTACAGTCATGTTGCATTTATGTAAACATTGTTATGTTTTGATTTCTAAAGTGAAGCCATCCTTCTTCTGGCAAAATAAAAACTAGTAAATCATAGCAATCACTTATAAATACCATTTTACATGACACTGTTTCAAGTTATTTGTAAATATTTGAAATAATTGAAGCTTCAAACTAATATAAATCAAGCTATCTTCAAAATTTATCTCAGAATAATAATGGCATTTGCAATGAATTAAGAATAAAATAAAACAGTCTTCAATAGAAGAACACTCTGAAAAACTCTTCTTTACATTTCAAATGATGGTTTCACGTAACAAGAGTTTTGACAATACAATGACTGACCATAAGATTATAATCAACTGATAGTTTGAACTATAGATATCGAATATTTTAAGTTTTTCTATTAAAACTTGCATCGTAGATATAAATGTCTAGTTATTGGGGTTACTCATGTTATAATAACTCTTATTTTGTGAAGAACCATACTGATTCTAACAGAAAATACAGTGAAAATGGAATTATCAAAATGCTAAACTTTTTTAATAGACAATATATTAGTTGAGTTTGAAGAATTCAATTTGGTATTTCGACAAACAGTCGGTATTCCAATGGTTATCAATTTTTGCACCTCTTCTTGTAGACTGGTTGTTGTACTCGTATCAACATAATACATTCAAAACATTCTTAAAGACAAAAAAAGCACCTTGCATAATTCTGTAATTTTTCCTTCAGATATATTGATTATGTCCTATCACTGAATAACCCATATTTCAGTTATTTCTTGCATCTCATATATCCCAGTGAACTTTCAATTAAAGATACAAGACAAACTCCTTCATACCTCGATCTTATCCTCAATATGAACATAGATGGACGACTTCACACTAAAATCTATGACAAAAGGAAGGATTGCAATTTCTTAACAGTAAAATACCATCTGCTCTGTCATACGGAGGTTACATATCTCAATTGATACGTTAAGCTCGTGCATGTTTAAACTATAATGACTTTCGTTTCTGTGTGTGTTACGTTTCGGAGTTGTGTGTCTGTTGTGTCGTAGACAATTTCTTATATTTGATACGTTTCCCTCAGTTTTAGTTTGTAACCCGGATTTGTTTTTTCTCTATCGATTTATGAATTTTAAACAGCGGTATACAACTGTTGCCTTTATTTATAAACAGGAGTTTGCTCCTTATGCAGAACCTGCTCTATCAGAGTTATTAGGACGAAACATTTAGAATGACAGTCCGTAATTTTTATTGACACCATTACGAATTGGTTGATTTTTATTATGTTTCTGTCTCTAAACTAAGACATTTTTTTACCACGTCTTAAATTGTGGTTTAACATCTATGTCGTACTAAGTACCGAACGTGATCTTTTCTTGAATACGACTGTTTATCGAGTTAGAATTTGCATTGCTATACGACGTGACTTGGTTCTTTTTACATCTAGCATTCAGATATTTGTTTTAGATGTTTCTGTTATGGTTGTTCTTAAATAATGTGTTATGTCTTATCGTTTGCTGTCAAAATAGTTATACAATTGCCTATTAATACCATCATTATCATATTTCCGAATATGACTGATGTACTTAGGTTTGGATTTGCATTGCTGTACAATGTGTCTCGGTATTTTGTACATCCAACATTGATGTTTCTGTAAAAGTTTCTGTTGGATAATCTGTTGTGTCCACATCATTATTAAATTGCCTTTCCATACCATCATAGTCATTAAAATTGTTTGGACGAGTATTGTGAAAATAATTGTATAAAGTTTGAGAATGCATGTTAGTTACGTATGTGAGTCACCTTTTGTTATAGTCTGTGATGTCTGTCGTCGATGGATTATGTTCGTTGTTGTTCTACAGTTTAAATTGTGTTTCGACTATTATATTATTTGTTTGTGCGTTTCTCTGTAATGAATGGTCTTGCTTTTGTTTGTGCTTTGTTTCTGTCATGTAATGTTGTGATTTTAGCGATATATATTTTTCATTGTCTTAAAGCGGGAGGTTTGACTAGCCATTTAATCAGGGATGAGTCACCACTCTTTCTTAAAAAGTCTAAGACCAAGTCAGAAATATGGTAGTTATTATCAAATAGTTTGTATCTTTGTATGTTGATATTTGTTTTTTGTTCCACTTAAGTTATCCTGTTATTCTTTTGTTTACCTCTTATAGTTGATGTGGTTACTTCAGTTTTAGTTTGTAACCCGGATCTGTTTTCTTTCAATCGATTTATGACCTTTTAACACCGGTACTGTTGCCTTTATCTAAGTCTTACTAGAACACACCCGTGATATCGCTGGTCAGTACCTGAATTAAAGAATATAACTATATGTAAGCCTTATTTTAGTGTTGGTATTGTCATCTGATAAAGTCATGCCGATTATAAGATGCACAGTTTTCTCTGCTTTCAACATCTTTCTGTTTGAACCTGTCGATCTGGAACTTATCAATTATTGGTATTATTATTTATTTGGAAAACAAAAGGGCCTGGAAAGGAGTATTTTTTAATCAACAGCATTGTCCTTTATGAGTTATAAATAAAGTTGAATTCTTCGATTCGCTGCTTTACGTCATTCCGGCTAACAAATTGAAATCTGTACATGCTGTACCTATATACTGCTGATTTTAAGTCCAGATTTTTATTGTTCGTATTGTTATCTTAGAAAGTCATACTGATTAAAATACTACAATCGGGAACAATGTGACAATGATTGAATTTAGTAGTGTCAACCCTGTGATTACGACCCGTGTATATAGCAAAATCCTAAATACAGGGTTTTGTGGTGCGCCTGTCAGATGCGGAACGTACAGATAAGGTAATAGGTAACAAGTGAATATACCATTGGTATCGGTATCGGATTTGACCCGGAACTTCTTAATTATTGGCGATATTAATTATGTGGAAAACAAAAGGGTCTGGAGTGGTGTAATTTTTAATCAACAGCATTATACTATATTAGTTATATATAAAGTTGAATTCTTTGATTCATCGTTTTTTACGTGATGACGGCTGACAAATTGGACCTCGTTATTTTAGTATTATAGATATGCTGCCAATGTATTTTTAACAAGTCCATGAGTTACATTTAGTTGCAGGTTAACATTATAAATGTAAGACATATTTAGTATTTCCATTTAAACACTTACTATAAATATATTTCAATTTGATATAGAAAAAAGTAAAATCACTAAATACCGATCTCCGTGGAAAATATGGGTTTTAAGTTCTTATGGTATTGTGGTATAAATATGTATATGTGGGGGGAAAAAAGAAAATAAGCGCATTCGGTAATTTTTAGAAGTAAGCTATACTGCTAACGAATACAATATATATATAAAAGTATTATCTAGAAAGTACATTCTAGAATGAAATCCAACTAAATAAACCCATATTTTCATAGGACATACTAGTTATCTGACTGAATTCAAATTTCATAAAAAATAAGAAAACATAAGTATAGAAAAAATTCAAGAGCAGTCTTCATCCCATGTTTTGGAAGTGTGAATAAGGGCGAAAGATACCAAAGGGACAGTCAAACTCATAGATAGAAAATACACTGACAATGGTTTTGCATATAAAGAACACAAAACACAACATAGGAAACTAGATACTGAGAAATATGAACCCCAACAAAATCGGCGGATGATCTCAGGTGTGCGAGTAATATAAGGTAGGCGTAATGATAGTACATTTTATAGTTTTTCGATATATTGGATATGCACCATTTCTGGTGTCGAAGCTGAGACGTTTCCATTTTTGTGGATATATTTATTAGGTTAGGAGTACATTTTCTCTTTTCCATATTTTTTTTTAGCACGGCGTGATGCGTCTAGAACGATGAAACAAGCCTTATTTCAGAAACAATATACTCCTAAATTTCAATTTGTTTTAAATACTTTATATAATAGTTTTATATCTTGTTTATTGCTCTTTATAAACAGCACAAGTCGTTCAGCTCAATCATGTTTACAACAAGCACTTTATCCTATATCCTTTACCAGGTATTCGTTCTTTTATTTATGCTTAGAGACATTAACTTAGATTATTGAATCATTTGTCATTAAATGTAAAGACTAAATTAAGTGCATGATTGTTGTGCTGTTTACAATACTAAAAAAGTTTCAGATTATGAATTATTATAGCAAAAAGTAATATCACAAAAATACTGAACTCCGAGGAAAAATTCAAGACGGGAGGTCCCTAATATGATGTCATCTTATTTTCTCAAAACATTGTGAGGGTGGTGGGATGTATTATTTGAAAAATGAATGTCTGTCACATACTATTAGATCAAATTGTTATGTGAGTAACACTTAAGTGGCATCTACTGCTATTTCACATGATGACTTCATACATTTCTTTTAAAGCTGTCATTTTTGTATAACTCAATAGAACTTCTGACAGTTTTATTAATTAAATTGACGGTAAATGTCAATTTGTATTAAAACGATTCCTAGATTGTAACCCTTTAAGCAATTGGGAATGAATTTATAGAAATATAGTTCCACACTTTTAGATATTTACTCAGGTTTTATTTAATATCTAATTCTGAGTCAAATTTATTTATTACTTCATCCTTAATCTTTATACCAGTAACTGTAAATTGTAATAAGCATATGAATGTCTATTCTATAGAGCTGTATAGAACAAAACAAATTTACAAACGTCTTTTTACAAGGATACTGCTACCAGTCAGTTCCCAAGTTCAAATTAGCAAAGCAAGGCAGTTTAATACAAAATTATATTCCATTTAACTGAAAGGGGAAACAATTCTATAAAACTACACTAGTAAATAATCTTCAATGGTAATTGATTCACAGTTGTTTGATACAGAAATTATATTTCATTTAACTGAAAGGGGAAACTATTCTATAAAACTACACTAGTGAATAATCTTCAATGGTAACTGATTCACAGTTGTTTGATACAGAAATTATATTTCATTTAACTGAAAGGGAAAACTATTCTATAAAACTACACTAGTGAATAATCTTCAATGGTAATTGATTCATAGTTGTTTGATACAGAAATTATATTTCATTGAACTGAAAGGGGAAACTATTCTATAAAACTACACTAGTGTATAATCTTCAATGGTAACTGATTCACAGTTGTTTGATACAGAAATTATATTTCATTTAACTGAAAGGGGAAACTATTCTATAAAACTACACTAGTGTATAATCTTCAATGGTAACTGATTCACAGTTGTTTGATACAGAAATTATATTTCATTTAACTGAAAGGGAAAACTATTCTATAAAACTACACTAGTGTATAATCTTCAATGGTAATTGATTCACAGTTGTTTGATACAGAAATTATATTTCATTTAACTGAAAGGGAAAACTATTCTATAAAACTACACTAGTGTATAATCTTCAATGGTAATTGATTCACAGTTGTTTGATACAGAAATTATATTTCATTTAACTGAAAGGGAAAACTATTCTGTAAAACTACACTAGTGAATAATCTTCAATGGTAACTGATTCACAGTTGTTTGATACAGAAATTATATTTCATTTAACTGAAAGGGAAAACTATTCTATAAAACTACACTAGTGTATAATCTTCAATGGTAACTGATTCACAGTTGTTTGATACAGAAATTATATTTCATTTAACTGAAAGGGGAAACTATTCTATAAAACTACACTAGTGTATAATCTTCAATGGTAACTGATTCACAGTTGTTTGATACAGAAATTATATTTCATTTAACTGAAAGGGGAAACTATTCTATAAAACTACACTAGTGTATAATCTTCAATGGTAACTGATTCACAGTTGTTTGATACAGAAATTATATTTCATTTAACTGAAAGGGGAAACTATTCTATAAAACTACACTAGTGTATAATCTTCAATGGTAACTGATTCACAGTTGTTTGATACAGAAATTATATTTCATTTAACTGAAAGGGAAAACTATCTATAAAACTACACTAGTGTATAATCTTCAATGGTAACTGATTCACAGTTGTTTGATACAGAAATTATATTTCATTGAACTGAAAGGGGAAACTATTCTATAAAACTACACTAGTGTATAATCTTCAATGGTAACTGATTCACAGTTGTTTGATACAGAAATTATATTTCATTTAACTGAAAGGGAAAACTATTCTATAAAACTACACTAGTGTATAATCTTCAATGGTAACTGATTCACAGTTGTTTGATATAGAAATTATATTCCATTTAACTGAAAGGGGAAACTATTCTATAAAACTACACTAGTGAATAATCTTCAATGGTAACTGATTCACAGTTGTTTGATACAGAAATTATATTTCATTGAACTGAAAGGGAAAACTATTCTATAAAACTACACTAGTGTATAATCTTCAATGGTAACTGATTCACAGTTGTTTGATACAGAAATTATATTTCATTTAACTGAAAGGGAAAACTATTCTATAAAACTACACTAGTGTATAATCTTCAATGGTAATTGTTTCACAGTTGTTGTCTGTATTATTTAACTTTATTATGTTTATCAGCTCAATCTAGCTATCATATACTCTTTTGTGTTTAAATGATTTTAAATTTATATGGTGATAATCACAAATTAACTGTTTACTAAACTTTCAATTTTTCGAAATCCTTTCTACTCAAGGAATAGATAACCTAGCTTTATTAAGCAAAACCTTCTGGACTTTTGAATCCACATTGCTCAACAACTTCTTTCTATATAAGGCCTTTCTAACCTTTTTGATTCGACTGTCATTGTTAAATCTTTTCAAGTTTCACTCGTTTATCTTCCAATTTTTTAATCCGGGTATCAATAATGAGTTCATATATACAATGAGGACTTCAGTTGTCTTCCGGTTTCTAATCAACGTCTAAAACTATATGCAATTTGGTCTGTTCTCTCATTAACTGTGAAAAAATGATGTCTGATTTGCATCCCTGTGTTTTGACAGATATTTTTAAAGTTGTTATTTATATAAATGATGTCAATATCTTCGATGATTAAAAGCACAATTAACTTGTTTTCATCTGAAAGTTTACGAAAGTTCTTATCTATTTCTTTTTTTTCAATTGATCAAAATATGGTTTGCGTACTGTTGTTCGGCATGGTCATTAATTTAGAAAATGTATTTCATCCTCAATAGAATTTTTACTAGAAGTTATATTTTTTTCACTTATGTTTAGTTAACAATTTCTTCCCTTTTCAAAGTGTAAAGCTTGTGAGCATACCCTAAATTTTGTTAACAACCTTCTTCTTTTATTTTCATTACTACAAAATTAATATTTTTCTAATTTGAAATTTTTCAAATACAAAGATATGTTCTTAACTTGTTCCAAACTTGAGAAGGTTCATTATTGTCATTAAAGAGCTCTTCTAACCAAATTAGATTACCTAGATTATGTACAAACTATTATGCGGTTGAAGAAAGGGATTGACATAAATCACTCTTTTACAGTTTTTGTGTCAGCATTTACCCGCGGGAAATGTTCCTACAGTTTCCTATTCAATATCAAAACGTCCTACTGTTTGTCCGTTTATGTACGTTTTGTACATATACTTCACAAATATTAATCTATATACCTCGCTTGACATCAATGGTCTTATTAACTTGTATTTAGTCATACAATGATGACGAATGTCACAAAAACTATTGATCACATAGAAAAGACACCTCAAAACGCAATTTACAGCTGAAGGCAAAATCATGTGTTGATCATAATATCTAAATAATGAAAAAGATATAGATTAAAAATGTGTATGAAAAAAAAAAACATTTTATTTTCAAGAATTTTTTTTGTGTTGTTCATTACCTGAAGGAGTGTTGTCTACATGATTTCCATTACATTTATAATTGATTTTACCAAATACCCTCTTCTAGAACGAACTGCATCATGCATTTTTTTAATAGTTGTGGATGTAAAAAGAATAATAATAAAAAAAAATTATATACTTTTGTAATAAAGAGAGTTTATAAGGGTATATTAAATATAAATAATCATCGCTGTTTAAAATTCAATAATATATCGACATTATATTTTGGGGGTTACGCATATCGACAGCAAAAATTACTAGCACGAGTCTTCTTCTTTTTTATACATGGGAAGAATCCTATCTATAAAATATTGATGATATAATTTCTTCAATGATTGCAGCAATCAGTGTCAATCAGATTGGCGTTGTTTAACAGCAAATTAATATTCTGAAATAAAAATAATAATAGGAGGAAAGGATATGTGGTTATTTTATATGCTGTGACTATCATCGTAAACTCCTTGTTAACAAATTTACAAAAACAACGGAAGTAAATTTGGCTATGCATCTAATGTGTTGTTTTGGTTATAGCTCTGCTTTGGAAGAACAATCACATAAAGCGTTATTTTCATCTGCATAAAAAATTGCTCTTGGCTTACGAGTCCGTTTTCTTGAATATTTTGTAGAATATTAGGGGGGCGGTGTAAACACAGCTGCGTTCCATGTCGAACACGGTACGTATACAGTTTAACGTTGCGTCGTTTGTTTTCTCTTATTTTTGAGTGTAAATTGACATTGCGATAAGACGTGTCACGGTACTTGTCTATCCCAAATTCATGTATTTGGTTTTGATGTTATATTTGTAATTTTCGTGGGGTTTTGTCTAATGCTTGGTCCGTTTCTGTGTTTGTTAGTTACATTGTAGTGTTGTGTCGTTGTTCTCCTCTTATATTTATGCGTTTCCGTCAGTTTTAGTTTGTTACCCCGATTTTGTTTTTTGTCCATGGATTCATGAGTTTGAACAGCGGTATACTACTGTTGCCTTTATTTTTCTTTATCTTACATGTTTGTATTTTTATTTGTTAGCTATGGTGTTGTCAGTTTATTTTCGATCTATGAGTTTGACTGTCCCTCTGGTAGTTCGCCCCTCTTTTATTGAAATAGAAGTTGAAAAATATTAATATTAACCCGTAGTCTTTATTTTAGTTTTTAATGCTATGTGAGAGATGATTTTCTTTTTAAAAAGGGTACTTAATTAGACTTCTGTGTCACGGAAAATTGCATTTGCATCATAATGTCTATCCTATATATCCATTGCTATTTAAATGTGTACAATTGTATTATACTATAATACAACCTGTCACGACAGCATGGTAAATTGGTACTTATTCAAATCGTTTGAGAAGTTAGTGACAAATTATCTCATTTCCAGTAGTTTTCTTGAAATTTATTTTGTATGAATCTTCATCAAGTTCGACACTTTAAACACTATTCCTCTGTTTAAAATAGACAATGAGTTAACAAATATGCAAGTTTTAAAAGTGCAACGTTTCATTAAAAATGGAAAAGATGGTAACTAGGTCAATGATGTAATACTTGTCAAATTCAAGACAATCATGTTCATGAAGAGATCAATCTTATAGTTATGCCATTAGCAGGGTAATTTCGAAATTTGATTGAATTGGGATAAAATTTTAATTTTTACCAGTTATATAAATTTTTATCGTTCTGTAGTTTTGTCGCATTTGCAAAATTTAATTAGGTTTAACTAAATAACATTGTTTAAGATCAACATATCTTCTAACATTTGATTACACAAAAGAATATCGAAAATTTGTATCATATAACAAAAACTAAAATCACATAAATACTTAATATTGTATGTCACAATAAATCTGTGTTAAAAAATAAGTGGAATGTCATTAAAACTAGATATCAACGCAACCATATCAACATTAAACATAACATATCGTACGAAAGCCTAAAATCCGTGCTTTCCTTTTCTAATTGTAAGACAACCTCCGTTAAATCAATTTCCAATGTCAAGTACAAGAGAAATATTTCTTTTTAAGACACAGCACCTTTATTTTACAGATTGTAGTGAGAAAGTAAAATCTCAAAAAAACTAAACTCCAAGGAAAATTCAAAACGGAATGATAAAAATCATCGAAAACCAGGTATTTGTTTGTTAATCTTCTCAATGTATTTAATATAATTCATTTCATTCCTAATTTCATAAAATGAATATAATTAAAAGACTTTTATTTATATCAAGTCAGCCCCAACAAATAAAAGATGTTTAAACGCATAAGGTGAAGAATGAGGGGTGATATTCAAAAGACTTCTTTTCTAATAATTAGAAAAACTTATCTGAGTGATTCAACTGCAAACTGTAGGAATGCATGATCGACAACAAAAATGCATGTTAATAATATCATATACTTCACATACAAATGTTCATTGTGTAATTTTCTGTGCTTATTCTTTAGTTTTCTGTGTTGTGTCATGTGTACTATTGTTTGTCTGTTTGTCTTTTTCATTTTTAGCCATGGCGTTTTCAGCTTGTTTTCGATTTATGAGTTTGGCTGTCCCTCTGGTATCTATCGTCCCTCTTTTCAAGTGACACATTTTGTGATATGTGGCAGATATGTACCTTTATTCTATGTCTAAAGTTGAAAATGGAAACTGGGCATGTGTCAAAGAGACAACAACTCGACCAAAGAGCAGAACACAACTGAAGGCCACCAAGAGGTTTTGTCAGCGAAAACAGGCGTTCGGGATTAATCTTTCTTAATTCTTTTTTTTCACACACCGTTTTCAATACAATAGACTGTTTTGCGTCTGCCCAACAAGTGTGAGTTTTATCTAGCTATAAAACCAGTATTAATTCACCATTATCTCCAAAGAAAAGTGCCTGTACTAAGTCAGAAATATAACAGTTGTTATCCATTCATTTGGTGTGTTTGGGTTTATGATTTTACTTTTTGATAAGGGACACCAGTTTGGTATCTTCCTTTTTCTTTCTTTCTTTTGTTTGTTATTTTATTTTTTAAATACTCAATAAAATGGGCTTTGCTGCATATATCAGTATCATACAAGTGAGAGGTTTAAGGGGCTATCTAATCAGGTTCAATCCACCACTTCCTACGTAAGGAAATTCCCGTACAAAATAATGAAAATAATTTCTTTCGTTTGAAATGTTTAAGCGTTTGATTTTGCCATTTGATAAACACTTTAAAGATTGTTTGTTTTAATCTTGCTTTGAGTTTGGTATTTTTGGTATTTTGCTTTTTATTATGAGTATTATTTCTTTGATAGTAAGAATTATATATTGTACACATTTTTCAGTTGATATTTTAGGACTATTTCGGATCAGAGGTATATTAAAGAGAACTCTCTATTTCAAATCTATTCTTTACAAAGCAATAAAACTTAATAAAAACCCAAAAAATCATGATTTAGCAGAGAAATACATAACTTTTTCATTAGTAGGTGCAAGATTAGGATAAGAATGATGCTAGTTAATCAAAGTATAACTTTTGATTCGACATTGTAAACAAATTAAAATATAAAACCAAAATTTAGTCATCATGAACTTTTTGCAGAGGCACATATATTTAGACTAGAACACACCCGTGATATCACGGATCCGTGACTGAATTAAAGTATATAACTATGCGCAAGCCTTATTTTAGTATAAGTATTGTCATCTGATAAAGTCATGCCGATTATAAGATAAACAGTTTTTCTCTGCTTTCAAGTCTTTCTGTTTGAACCCGTCGAACTGAAACAATAATATTACTTATTTGGAAAACAAAAGGTCCTGGAATGGAAAATTTTGTAATCAACAGCATTGTCCTATATAAGTTATAAATAAAGTTGAATTCTTTGCTTCGCTGTTTTATGTCATGCCCACTAACAAATTGAAAACTGTACCTATACGTCTTATTTTTAGTCCAGATTTTTAGTATTCGTATTATTATCTTAGAAAGTCTTACTGATTAAAATACTACAATAGGTAACAATTTGACAATTTAGTAGTGTCAACCCTGTGGTTATGACCCGTGTATATAGCATATTAATCCTGAATACAACGTTTGGTGGTGCGCCTGTCAGATGCGGAACGTACAGATAAGGTAATAGGTAACAGGTGAATATAATATTGGTATCGGTAGCGGACTCGACCAGGAACTTCTTAATTATTGGCAATATTAATTACGTGGAAAACAAAAGGGCCTGGAGTGGTGTAATTTTTAATCTACACCTTTGTACTATATTAGTTATATATAAAGTTAAATTCTGTGATTCCTCGTTTTTACGTGATGACGGCTGACAAATTGGACCTCGTAATTTTAGTATTATAGATATATATTTTTATAAAGCAATAGTCTAAATGTTACTATCAGTAATTTAAAATGTTTTTGTTCGGTTGCTGGTTATTATTTCTCCTCAAATATAATCACTTTCGTGTTTCTATGTTTAAAATCGTATTGTATTTTTTTTTTTTTTTGTAATAATCAAATGGTTTCAAATATTTAAATGCATTATTTCTTTAATAGTGAAATATGATATAATTTCTAATGTGGTATTTTTACAAATTTGTATGACATTGTCTATTCTAAAAATTAGACATTTATTTGAGTAACACTAAACCTCCTATAAATCCTATGTTAAAAGAAAAATAGTGTGATTGTAACTTAATGTGGTTTCTATACTGTTAAACACATGTTTTATCATCTTTTCACATGTTGTTAAGGAGTGAATTTATCACATTATATATTGGTCCAAAAAATTTGAATGAATTCACTAAGAAGCCCAGAGATGAATCCTTACTGTTAACGTTTGCGGAACTTAAACCCGTAGGAATTCATGACATTATGGCAATAAAATATATGTAGATTGGTTAGTTGATTGTACAGTCTAGCTCCTGAAACCCGGTTAATGTTTTTTTATCTTCTGAATGACGCATGCATAGCCAAATGTTGTTTATAGTTTCTCAACGTACCTGTGCATTGGTCCGTCACAACTCGTTCATCTTGTAATGAGTACTTTTAAAAGTCTTCACACATTTCTTCTGATGTAAATTCTGATCTTCATACGTAAGCCTCACCTCTAAAATATATTTTTCTTTCTTCGTTTTTCTAATTGCTCATTATCCTGTTTTCTTACTTCTTTTGAAAAGATTTTTCCCATAAATAATACTGTACAAAACACTTTCAGAAATATAATTAAAATGTTTATCAATTTATCAAGGTATATATTACCCTCGTTATTATGTAAACGTCAAATCAATGAATACGGAAAAAAATCGTATGCGTATGAAAATTTTGAATTAAGTTACGACAAAAGTATTTTTTATGGGGACGTTAGATAGAAGTCATGATTTCCATTGCGTTAAATGATAATACCATGCTGGACATATCGAAAACTAGCTTGTCAGTAGCAGGTAGATACAGATTTCATTCAATGACTCAATAGTTCATGTTTAACAAAGTACTGCTTAGGATTCGACAATTAATAGAAAACCAAAATATAACCATTATTTACCAAACACATATAGATATATAATTATCTACATTTAAACACCAAACAAATGTGTGTATCTTTGTACGATTTTATTTGTATATTAAGATGCACAAACACGAGAAACCAGTAATACAGAGGGAAAAAATGATAGTAATTTAAATGCTGGCTCTGTTCCTTCTCTTGATCGTTTGTCAAGAAATACAGTTCCTTCCGTGTTTTATATTTCTGAAATCGTCTTATATTAATTTTAAAACAATTCAACGGCTTTAAATGCTTATTTGCGTCATATCTTTCATAGTCAAATATAATATAATGTGCATATCTTTCAAGTAGTAATGTAGGACTATTTCGTGTCAAAGATGTATGAAAAGCTACTCTGTTCAATTTAAATTCACACATTCCTTTACAAAAGAAAACATTCAAACTCCAAGAAATCAAAATCTAAAACTCAGTTCTTCAGCTTTACGATAACGGGACTCTGTAATTGAGTGTTATTGACTCGCTCATTTGATAAAAAGTAAAAGTTCAGAGGAACTATATGGTTTTTTGTGTTGCATTTTTTAAAATTAATTTGGTGTCTACGTTTCGCGTCTTGTCATCTTTTCACATTTTCGGTGTATGTTAACTCTGTACATTAAATATGTGTAGTCTTTATACTTTTGGATTCAAGAAACATTACTATCTTGAAACTTTTTAAAATAATTTATTAGAAAATAATATAAATAAACCAAATCATTCAAAGTGTCGTTCGATATTTGGTTTTTGTTTACGTCTAGTAAAAGAGGGGCAAAAGATACCAAAGGGACAGTTAAACTCATAGATCGAAAATAAACTGACCACACCATTGCTAAAAATGAAAAATACAAACAGACAAATAATAGTACACATGACACAACATAGAAAACTAAAGACTAAGCAATACGAACCCCACCAAATACTGGGAGTAATCTCAGGTGCTCCGGGAGGGTATGCAGATCCTCCTCTACATGTGGCATCCGTCGTGCTGCATGTCTTATTACAAACCCGGTAAATAGTTTAATTCTAGTAAAGTGATGATACCACAGGATGTATCGAAAACAAGAGAAAAAGGAATGTCAGCTAAATGCATAATTCATTTTTCTTAATCAAAAGCTTTCTTAAATAGAAAAAAGTATTCGACAATAAAAAGAATTCTAAAAAATCATGTTTCATCATACTTTATTTTCTACAGTGACACACATATATAGATACATATTTATATGCAATACAGCCTTCTGAAACGTATGCATGCATACGTTAGATAAACAAATCAAAAGTAAGATGTATTAAACAAAACGCTTTCCGTAATTTAATAGTTGGCTTTTAGGTCGCGCGGTTGCTTTCCATTATAATTCCTTTAACGTTTGATGTGTGTAAAATCTTATGTTATTGTATACGTAAAATTCCAATGTTAAATCCAGAGTCGAAAGATACTAAAGTGTCCTAGTTAATATTCGAAAAGTCAAAAAATAAACTATCAGAACACCGATTGACATACATTGGTTGAATGCTTCAATAACAATTAGGATACACAAGATTTGATAAGAACACATTTAAAATATATCAAACTGAAATTAACCTTTCTATCTCTAATGATATTTTAAATTTAACACATCTTGCGCACAATAGTATCTCCACATTAATAAATATGTAATTTGAACAGATAAAAAATAATTGTCTTTATTTTGAATTACTTAAACATGTTTGCATCTGTACAACGTCAGTAACCTGTTGTTCATTGGTTGTCTTTGCTGATTTGGTTCAAACGTGTTTCTCATTTCTCGTCTTTTATTAAGATTAGTCCGTTTGTTTTACCCTAGTAATTTTAGGGCTATTTATAGTTTGCTGTTCGGCGTGAACCTATGCTCCGTGTTAAAGTTGTCCTTTTACCTATATTGTTTTACTTTTTACAAAGTATGTTGTATAACTGTTTTGATTTCAGAGTCAATGGTGAGTCTTGTGTAGACAAAAAAAAAGTAAAATAACAAACAAACCAAATTGCGAGGAAAATATTAAACGGAAAGTTCCTAGGTAAATGGCAAAATCAAAAGCTAAGCATATCAACCGAATGTATAACAACAGTTATTCCCGAAACGCCCGTCTGGCGTATAGGTGGCAGAAACCAGTTATTTTACAATAAATCTTTAGAATTTCATGGATTTATGATTTTATTTTCTTGAAAATTCATTCAAGCTTATATACAAATAGAATGTATGGTTTCAAGGAACTAAGATGTGTGCGTGCTTATGTAAATATATAGAAAACCTTCAAATTTGGGTGTCTGTCCAGCATGGAGATTTAAAAATTTATAAATACATTGCAAATAAGGCAAAAAATGTGATGATCTGATACCAATCTAATCCTCACCTGCAGAATCCTGCTAAAAGCCGACAAGAATTTTAGCCAAAATTCAAGAGAGAAAGGATATTCAGTGAATTAGAGCCTTGTCCGAACCTATCCTTACCATCAAAATCTCAAGATATTTTTGTTTACATAAAACTGAATTTTTTCCCCACTTTGATTGGATGCCGTCAAGTGAGGAGACCACAATTTTGACATCTGATTGGACCTATATGTGAAGGAAATCCCCAACCTGTGTATGCAACTACTTACTTGTGTAGTACAGTAGCCTAGAATTTACATTCATTTATTTTTTCAGTCCACATGATGCAATTATATACCTCAATACTTAACTATAACAAAATTTCTGCGTGGGACACATGTTCTGGTACACCAAAACTGGTACCTGCCACCATAAACGTTTATAACTGTTGTTTGTGATTAGGTATATTCGAATAATGGTGGACATTTCGTCCTACCCATAGCGTACAAAACTTTTTAAATGATCCCTTCTTATTGGGATGTATATATTTTTAAACTTGTATGCTGGCATGACCTGTACTAAACTTTTAGATTTATTTATTATAAATTTTCCAGTTATTTTTTTCTTATTAGTTATAGTTTTGGAAGTGTGAGCCCATATTAGAAACACGATCTCACATCCGATTATACGTGAATCGTTTTTTAACATTTCGATACGATCAATGTAAGCGTATTGGTCTTTGAAATATACTTATTTTTCTTAGGTAATTCCCAACTGTATTTAGACATGTGAAAACCGTCTTTATTGGTACTAAAATTACTTTATATCCAAAACATGAAAACACATATCCTATTGATATATAGTTCTTAACACTTCTGTCGCTACATCCTTTCGCTACTTATTTTTTTCTATTTCACAAAGAAATACCTTTTCTGAGCTATACTTATTGATATTTTAGTCTTGGAAAATAGTTTATTTATAGTAAAAATTGGCTTTGAACTATATTTCAATATCTACAAGTACTTACATCGGTATTGAGTGTGTTTTGTCTTTCTGTTAGTTGGTTCGGTTTGTTTGGTTTTTTTTGCCTCAAGCCCTTTCTAGCTGATTTTTATAGTATGTTCCTATTCCCACTTAACTATTTTAAGGAAGGGTTGATCTATAATTTATTAATTCGTTACATTCTTATTCGCTTTTGCCAAATAAGGAAACAGTAATTTATTTGTTGTTGTTGGTTACTGTCTACCGTGTTTATTTTTTAGCATTAATCTTGCCGTTTAAATGTTTTGCACGATTAGACAATTCATAGCTTGATAAACCATTTGAGTTTGTTTCAATGTGGAATGACATTCGATAAATAAAGACAACAGTAGTATACCGCTGTTCAAAAGTCTTTAACCAATTGAGAGACAACAAATCCGGGTTTTAAACTAAAACCGTGGGAAACATATCAACTACAAAAGGAAAACAACGAAACAAAAGAACACTTAAGTGCAACAAAAAACCAAACGACAATGTTACATACAAATACATGAACTATTAGATAACCATTGCCATATTTCTGACTTAATACAGGACATTTTAAGAAAAAATGGTTTGTTGCACTTGGTTTTGTTTCAGCGAGCCAAACATCGCGCTTTATGGCAATGTTAAATATAACGTTAAAATGATAACATTACATGAAGGGAAAACAGTACGAATAAATGAAAGAACACACAAGACAGAGAATTACATTTAAGTAATATGATAGTGCATTTCAGCATGTTAACCACAGGATAACAACAAATAACTAAAATTAAAAATTTCTTCAAAATTCAACACTATAAGGTAAGGGGGAATTAGCATACACATGTTATATCAAATTTGGGATCAGAGTATTTTTTTTTATATACTCCCTCCCCCCTCCTGGAAGTTTATTGGTCGTTCCCTAAGTATCCGATCAGAATTACAAATAAAACATTTGAACAGACGTTACGGAAATGTAAACAAAGTACGACAAAACCACAATTTCCGAGGCATTCACAACCGAGATACAGTAAGTACGACAAAACCGCTTTTAATGAGGCATTCACAAACGAGATACAGTATGTCTTGATTATGGATCATAGACAATAAACGCACTGCGAGTCAGTGAACTGGGAAATATTACTTTCTAATAATATTTCAGTGCAATTTCATTAACTGATCATATTTTATGGAAACTCTTGATAAATCGTATCATCGTTAAAGGCTATTATCTAATCTTGGTCGCATGCAAGCTAAGCATTTCTCCAGTTACTCTAGATCTTTAACATAATCTGAACATGATGAATTGACTTCATAATGGTTCAAAATTATTCTAATACTGGTTTTGTGTTTATCTAATACCAGTTACTGTACTTTTTGAATCCGGTTATATTTTTTGGACAAAATAAGTTGTTTGTTTTATTAAAATACTAGACATTAAATAATGATACAGGGATTGCCGTTAATAGCACTTTTATTTAAACTGAGAATGGTTATCTTCCTACTTTATTTTCATCTAGAATTTTTTGCACGTAAGACGAACATATAGTGAAAATAATGCTAATTACTTTATCCCTATGTGTATGATTGCGAACAAAACTACTCTTTTTTTATTTATTGTTTTATTACTCATTCCAATGCCTAACTTCTATTTTGTTTCGAACGCCACTTGCGAGTCTAATGCAGTCTAGCTTACCAAAACTATACATTGTGTAACTTTTTGGAGTTTCCAATGCAAATTACTTGGTCGATGACACTTCTTGTGAATTATTTGTGCTCGGGCGTATCACTAGCCCAGTAGTCAGCAATGTTAATGAGTTATTATTATTTTGTTCATTTTAAAGTAAATATAAAGGAGTAGGTCCGGTAAGGACCGATTTTGGCCTCAAATTTCAGGTTCATCTGACGAAAGATGTTGACACCTTTTTAAACACTTAAGTGTCTATTTTATTTGATTCAATTAATTTATGTGAAAGATTTTAACTAATTTAGTCATTAAAAACGCTCCGATTCAAGCTTAAATATGAAAAATCTACCAAATATGCTGAAAAATGTCACTTTTAAGATGTTTTTTGTCAAAAATGAAAGTGGCCGCATCCGTGTTCATCCTCAACCTTTATATATGTTATGTATTATCATCAAAAACAACTTACATTTAAATATTTTGGATGAACACGAATGCGGCCACTTTCGTTTTACACGGAAACTGTCTAAAATTTAACCAAAATGCTAGAATTGTGAAGATTTCAGTAATTAAGCATGACTTAATGGTGCTAGTACACGATATATGTACATCGTATTGTCAAAAACAGCCCACATTTATGAAGCAGAACCATTCTACTGTCCAATAAATAACTAAAAGTATACAGTTTAACAATTTTGTAAAACTGCTATATTTTGGGGCCAAAAAGGGGTCTTACTGGACCTACTCCTTTAATTGATTGTTCAAAATGTTGGCAAAATTCATAGCTTGCTTTAGCCACATTTACCACTTCCAGTACTTTCTGGGTTTTTTATGCTTTGACCGTCATGTTTGAATATGCATTCTCATTTTGATCGAGCGGTACTGGTTAATCTTAGTTGGTTGAAACATGCGTCTGTGGTTTCAAATTATGGGTCTGATGATTTTTGTTTATCATTTGTTTTACTTAAATTACCGATAATGTCAGTTTGATATAGTTAACAATCAACAGTAGATGGCTTTAGCACATACAATTAACTTATGTAGTCTCAATGTAAACGGCATCGGTTCTAGAGGAAAAAGGAATAGAGTAGTAGAATGGATAAAAGCACAGAAAAGTCAAATTACATTTTTACAAGAAACACATTTTGACGAAAATATTGAAAGAGAAATTAAAAATAAAACAGAATATGAAACTTTTTGCAGTAACGGTACAACAGCTAGTAGGGGTGTAGCTATTTTAATTAAAAAGTCACTGAGCTTTGAATTTATAAATAAATTTAGGGATAGTGAAGGGAGATTTGTACTTATTAATGTGCAATTAAATAATACTATTTTCACATTTTCCAGCATATATGCACCGAACTGTAAAACTTCAAGAAATTCTTTTTTAAAAAAGTAAGCGATAATTTGAAAGAATACAGTCTTGGTATACATATACTAGGGGGAGATTTTAATGATGCACTTAAACCAATCGATAGAAAGTCTTTATGTCCTGGTAAATTTAATCAACCTGTTAACGGATTAAAGCAATTAATAAAAACTAACAAATTAACGGATGTTTGGAGAAATTTAAACACAAATAAACAGCAATTTACATGGAGAAGAAAGGATAAATCACAAGCTAGTAGAATAGACATGATTTTTATTGGGTCAGAATTTTTACCTCTTATAGAATGGTGTAAAATTAAACCGGCTGTTATACAGTCAACTGATCACCAAAGTGTATTTTTAAATTTTAAGCCAGGGTTATCAGAAAGGGGAAATGGGTATTGGAAAATAAATAACTCAGTATTACAAAATAAAGATTATCAAGAATGTATAAAATGTTTAATTGATAAATATGCATTTAAAAAAGACTCAATAGATTGTAGGCTTTTATGGGATGGATTTAAAATCGAGGTAAGGGAAGTAACTACAACTTACTGTAGAAATAAAGCGAAGTTAACAAGAGAGAGAAGGCGTAGTTTAGAAAAAGATCTGGAACAAAAGATGGAACTTATAGATGAGAGAAATAATGATGAAAATCAAAATTTGGAAAAAGAAATTAAAGATATAGAAAAAGAATTAAGTAACATTTATGACGAAAAGGCAAGAGGGGCACAAATTAGATCTAGAGAAAAATGGGTTGAGTTTGGGGAAAAGAACAATTCCTACTTCCTCGGTCTAGAAAAGAAGAGGCAAGTGAAAAAATCAATAAGCAAACTAAAAGGAGAGGATGGGGAATTAATTACTAATCAAGAAAATTTACTCCATGAAATAAAAAATTTCTATGAAAACTTGTATAATGTTAAATCTGCAAATAAAAATTTAACTGAAAAATATATCAATGACACAAAACTAGAAAATCAAGTAGACGAAAAGGATAAACTGATATGCGATGGAAAAGTTACAGTAGAGGAATGCACGCAAGGCATTTATAAAATGAAACTAAATAAATCACCAGGGCTTGATGGTCTAACGGTTGAATTTTATAGACAATTTTGGGATAAACTTAAATTTTTAGTTGTGGATGTTCTAAATACAGGCTACGATAAACAAAGTTTATCATACTCACAACGTACCAGTATATTAACTTTAATATTTAAAAAAGGAGATCCTTTACTTTTGGAAAACTACCGTCCAATTTCACTTCTAAATGTAGATTTTAAACTTTTGTCATATGTTCTAGCTCAAAGATTAAAAAAGGTACTGCCAAAAATTATAAATGAAGACCAAACTGGTTATGTTAAAAATAGATTTATTGGTTTTAATTTGAGACAAATTCAAGATGTAATAGACTACGCAGACACATACAATATTAAGGGGGCATTAGTTTTTGTAGATTTTACAAAAGCGTTCGATTCATTGGAATGGGATTTTATGTTTGGAACATTGAAACATTTTGGTTTTAACGATTCATTTATTAACTGGGTTAAAGCAATGTACACAGATATACAAACATGTGTTATGAACAATGGGTGGGTATCAGAAACTTTCAAAAATTCACGTGGAATAAGACAAGGCTGTCCTTTATCGGCTCTTTTATTTGTTTTGGCTGTTGAAATTATGGCCCAGAGATTAAGAAATAATAAAAATGTAAAAGGAATTAATATAAAATTAGATGGGAAAAGTCATAGTATCAAGATTTCACAATTAGCAGACGACACAACACTATTTTGCAAGGATAAAAACGATGTGGTAGCTGCAATGAACGAAATAGAAATTTTTGGTTCCTTTTCAGGTTTACTACTAAATAGAAATAAAACAGAGGGATTATGGATTGGAAAATTGAAATCTTGTAAAGATAAAATTGTTGGGATTAAGTGGGGAGATAAACCTATTAAAGCTTTAGGGGTGTTTTTCGGACATGACAAAGAAGAATGCAAAAATTTAAACTGGAATAGTAAAATAGAAAAGATGAATAAATTATTTATGATATGGAAAAAACGAAATCTTTCTATTTTAGGAAAAATCCTAATTATAAAGACTTTAATATTGCCTTTGTTTACTTTCTTGGGAAGCGTATGTCTAACCCCAGAAAATTATATAAAAGAAATAGAAAACAGTAGCTATAAATATATTTGGGATGGAAAACCAGACAAGATTAAAAGAAACATGATGATTGGTCCATATGAGAAGGGGGGTCTTAAAATGGTAGACTTTAAAAGTTATTTTGTGGCTTTAAAAGCATCATGGGTAAATAGATTGGTAAATGGTAAACTTGAGACTTGGAAGCTTATACCATTTAAATACTTCAATGTCTCAAACAATATTTTGTCAATATTTAATATGAATTTTAGTGATATCAAATCTTTAAGATATCTTAAAGATATTCCTGTGTTTTATAAAGAAGTAATAAAGTCTTGGAATTTGACTGGCGGGGGGCAAACAAAACAACCAGACACATTTTTTGATATTAGAAAGCAAGTAATATGGGGAAATAAATCTATAAAATTTGATAATAAACCTATTATATTTGAGAACTGGATTAGGAGTGATCTAATTTACATAAATGATATCTTAAATGATAAAATGTCATTATCAGAAATCTACATTCTAAACAAATTAAAGTTCAAAATAAACTGGATCACCGAATTTCAAAAATTAAAAAAATCTATACCAGCAGAATGGATTCAAATTGTTCAAAAAGAGAATTCTGTCAAAACTACAATTAATATTCAGAGAAATAAAATCGTATGGAAAAATAATTTTATTGAGACTACATTATTAACAAATAAAATGTTATACAACTCTTTGGTAAATACAAAACTAGAGTCGTCAATAGGGATAAACAGATGGCTTAAAATCCTGCCAATACAAGAAACTCTTAATATGAATTCATTGTACAAATTTATTTTTGAATATATGACTGAAAATAAATTAAAAATATTTAGATGGAAATTATTACATTATATTGTTCCAACTATAAAAAACTGTTATTGCAGTGGAAAGTAACTAAGACAGATAAATGTAATTTTTGTAAGCAAGAAGAAGATTATGCTCACTATTTTTTGAAGTGTAGGTATTTGAATAAATTTTGGCAAAAAATCTATGAACTCTTTAGAAGAAGTAAAATAGATTTTGATATTAAATTGCAACATCTGGTATTTGGATATAAAATCACAGATAGTAATTATTATTTTCTGAATTATATACTAACAGTATTAAGTTTTTCTATATATAAGTCATACTATGTATCCGAGCAGAGAACAAAAACTGTTGATGTCTTTAGCATTTTTGAAAATGAATTTAATAAAAGAATAGATGCATATAAATCAAGATGTCCAATATTATTGTCAATTAAAAAGAATTTTTAGCATTGATAAATCTCTGCATGAGACAACTATACAACTTTATATTATTTTTTATTACTTAATAAGTTGGATCAGCTGTTTATTTCCCTGGATAATCAGTGGAGTGTAACAGGGTAAATCAAGAGAAGCTTGGACTCTTGGTGAAACTTGTAACAAGCAAGATTAGATGAATAAATATTATTATGTTGTTAAAAAAAAAAAAAAAAATTTTGGGAAGGCAGTCAGTGTTTCGGAAGCGTAACCTCACACTACTCATGTCATTATACTGGCCCTATAAGACTGTCTACCAGTCTACCAGTTGACTGTGTAGTGTGAGACTAAATTTATCTCTGACTCATAAATTTAACTTTAGAAAATACTTTTGAGAAACTTTTATTTTGAGACTTTTATATTTTGAAATTGAGATTAAGTACATTTTATGATTTAGTAATTTTGGCATTGGATTTATATCTTACATTTTAAGGAGAAATAACTTTACTTTGGATTTGATATTTAGATTTGATACTTTATATTTTGATTAGATTATTATTAATTTGGAATTGTTTACTAATTGATTTGTTATCATCATTCGTTTAAATTGTTACAGTAATTAAATTATGAAAACCTAAAAAAAAAAAAAAACAATCAACAGTAGAATTATCTGTGTTTAAATCTTGAAAAAAAACATTCTAAGCAAATTCAACTACGAGCGTCGCACGTTCCGAAAAATAAGTGAAATAAGGAGTGCCGATAATGTTAGAGTCAACTGTCATTAAATATGAGTCAACTACTAAATGACACTATTGGGAAGACGACACATTCAGCAAATTACAATACTAGACAGTTAAATTTGTATATAAATAGTTATCACAGATAACACAGATCTTAAGGACTGGCTTTCCAATTCTTGATTTAATTCGTTTGGTTGGGTTTTTTTTTTTATTATTATCATGCAGAGCGGTGCATGATAATCTTTTTACAGGAATGTTTTGAATGAATATTATAATGCGCTTCAACTGATAAAACGTTTAGAAAAGATGTATTATTGCAATAAATGGCATGGTAAGAAGATTTTAGTCAATTTACTTTGAAATTATTTTAAGTTTTCAAGTGACAAGTTCTTCTGTAAATGAAAACTGATTTCTAAATTAATATCGTACCTTCCATGTTTCTGATAGTTTATAAATTAGATTATGTGTTCTGTCTGACAAGTTTTGTCAAAACTATACAACAGAGCAGTTAGTGTGTTTCCATTTCCGGCTATTGAAAACACGATTGGATTGTGTAAGCAGTTTGACGACAATTTTACTTCCAAACACGTTTTTATTTTGAAGTATATACCTCAGTGGATTAAAGTTCTAATCTCATAGAGCTCTTTGGTTATTATTGTCACGAGCAGAGATTCGTGTAATTTAACTACAGTTAAGATCACTTTATCAAAAGTCCATTCTTACCTTATTGTATAAGATCTACTTCATATTTGAAGAGATGATGAGGGGAAAAAAATCCTGCAAGTAAAATAGTTTTCATTTAAATGTGTTCTATATCGTTTAGAAAAAGAATAAATAATATATCTTTAACTGTTTAAAAATCTTTCGTTCTTGTATTTTTAAACCTTTTCTCAACTGTTTAACTGTGGGTATTGCTGTGAATTTGTTCATTATTCTACATTTGCTAGAGGAGGAGGATTGAGATCTACCAAAACATGCTTAATCCTCTGCATTTTTGCGCTTGCCCAAACTCAGGAGCCTCTGGTCTTAGCTAGTGTAGACATCTTTTTAAATTTTAGTCCATTTATATGTATCGGAGTTTATTTGACGTACATTCGGCTGAACTTTTTGGCATAATGGCAAGCTTAATCCCGCCTCCGGATGCATGATTTTTTTCGCTGTGTTTAATACCTATATGTGGCTTTTCGCTGTTTTTGCTATTTGCTCAGGTTGTTAATTGTCTCTTCATCACATTCCAAATTTTGTTTTTGTTATAGATATATACCTTTTTTTCCCCAACGAAGTGTTTGGTGGTGATGGCACAAATAATGTTTGACTCATTTAAACAAGATACTTGACAATTGTTGAATATCAAGGCAACAGTAGTATACCGCTGTTTAAAAGTCATAAATCGATTGAGAGAAAACAAATCATATAGTCCTATTGTAGTACGGGGAATTTGTTTGTTAGCAACATGCATTACCTTATAAATAAAGATAAAGGATAAGAAAAATTCAATAAACTTTAAACGAAGCGACACCGAGTGCATCTACATAATATGCGTCTTATTGTTTGTATGACAACCTTAATACGTTTTAGAACATCAATATAAAACTTTTTAATCGATTTTGTCTGAATTATATGACAATAATAGAACAAAATTACCAAACTCCAGTCTTTATGAGAAAAATGGAAAGTTCCGAACGAATGGATAGTAACTGCCATAGTCCTGACTTTGTACATGTGCATGCATTTTTTTTTATGTAATAATGATAGATTAAACCTGAATTATAGCTAACTAAACCTTTCACTTTTAAACCAGTCGCATAACAACCCTTTATATTTATAACTATGAGTGAACAAAACAAATTTTCCAGTTTAAGATAAAGGTAATTGTCTTTCTGTTACTGTTGTTTTAAGGCTTTAAATAAAAACGTGTCATATTCGAAAAAGTTAAATGAAAAGTTGCGCGGACGTCATGTGAAAATGTAAAAAAATCGACAAAAGAGAGGACAACAGCCCAAGGCCACCAATGGATCTTCAACACAGCGAGAAAATCTCCATCCCGGAGGCGGGCGCGCTTCTTTTAATGTTTCCATTCTCTCCCATACTTGGTAAAGGTGGTTATCAATATCAAGTACATGTTCTCAACAATAGTCTTTCATAACCATTGATATCGTATTTACAATTGATTCCCTTTTATAGTGTAGATGAAGAATTCATTGCCCAGATTTTCTTTCTACCACATGATCAATATGAATAGTATTCAAGATGGATACTGATGAAACATCATGCATTTAAGCCAAACGACTTTAAATGTAATGTTTCAATAGATAAAGACATACGGCAATAAAAAATCTGTCTGTAAGTCAGTTACGCTTAATAAAGATGAATGAAGATTTACCGTTTATCAAGGGTTAAAGGGACGTTCAGTGTCTCTTTGATTATACGATATGGTGATAAATCAAATCTCAATCTATTACCCTTTTGGATTTCAAGCATACATTCTAGTAAGCTGTCGTTATTTGAAGAAATCAATATTCTAAAAGTCTTACCAAAAATAGGTCGGTCAATAGTATGGAAATATTGTAGACTTTAATGTTGTAAAAGGAAATGTTTTTGTTAATGCAATTAATAATTTCACAATAGCACTAAAGTACATTACAGTACAAGCACACTGGCTTTTGAGAGTTTTAAAATGTTACATAAACTAATATGCATAATGATTTTGTTCTCATGTATTCAAAAGTACTTTTACGAAACTGTCATCATTGA
>CM034355.1:106015153-106054178 GCA_019925275.1 Mytilus edulis | reverse complement strand
CAAAATGACTTACTATAGTATGAGTCACTGAATAAGAAGGTCTAATTTTGGACATGGAAACTTCTATCATAAATAGATTTTATAAATAAATAGTTCAAACCATTGTTTTGTAAGTCAATAATTTATAGCTCCGTTTTCCAACAACAAGTTAGTGCATAATTGTAATTGTAATTTTTTTTCTAAAGCAATTACTTATCTGCTACAATTAAAGGGAAATAATTTACATTACTGAAAATCAGAAAAATGTTGTCACACAATTTTTGTCTGACAAATATCAACTTTCCTCATTTAATTTGTTTGTAACATTACTTTTATGATTATTAAACTTTTATCCTCTGTTTTGAAAAGAAACAATGAAATTTATTTTTAAGATGATTAAAATTTTGAAAAAAATTGTAGGCAAAATCAGAAGCCAGGTATCATTGATTAATTTTTTAGTGTACAATAACTCAATAAAAATTATTTCCCTTTAATGCCAGCAGATCAGTAATTTGTATAGAAAATATTATACGAATCATAATTACACAATAACTTTGTCTTAGAAGACAAAGCTATAAAATATACATCTACAAAACAATGGTTTGAACTATTTATTTATAAAATCTATTTATGATAGAAGTTTCCATGTCCAAATTAGACCTTCTTATACAGTGACTCATACTATAGTAAGTCATTTTTGTGTTTGAAACAAATGACAAAGATATCAACTAACTGGATCTGGATGGTAAGTATTACTTTTGATTTCACAGCACTCACTTCATACTAACATCATTTCACTTGAGCAATCTGCTAAAACATTTTACCAGTTGATCAGTTAGTTGGAGAAGAAATCTAACTGCAATTTGGTAAACTGTTTTGGCCATTGCTATTGTGATACCCCAAAGGTCACTGGAAAAGCACTGTAATAGGGTAAGAATGAGTTTTATATTGATACATCCATTGTAATGAACAGACCTGGAGCTAGAAAGATTCTACCAAAACCAAATCTACACATGGAAACTAAACTTCTTAATAGGGTAAGAATTAGTTTATATTGATACATCCATTGTAATGAACAGACCTGGAGCTAGAAAGATTCTACCAAAACCAAATCTACACATGGAAACTAAACTTGTTAATAGGGTAAGAATTAGATTATATTGATACATCCATTGTAATGAACAGACCTGGAGCTAGAAAGATTCTACGTAAACCAAATCTACACATGGAAACTAAACTTCTTAATAGGTAAGAATTAGTTTATATTGATACATCAATTGTAATGAACAGACCTGGAGCTAGAAACATTCTACCAAAACCAAATCTACACATGGAAACTAAACTTGTTAATAGGGTAAGAATTAGTTTATATTGATACATCAATTGTAATGAACAGACCTGGAGCTAGAAAGATTCTACCAAAAACCAAATCTACACATGGAAACTAAACTTCTTAATAGGGTAAGAATTAGTTTATATTGATACATCAATTGTAATGAACAGACCTGGAGCTAGAAAGATTCTACCTAAACCAAATCTACACATGGAAACTAAACTTCTTAATAGGGTAAGAATTAGTTTATATTGATACATCCATTGTAATGAACAGACCTGGAGCTAGAAAGATTCTACCAAAACCAAATCTACACATGGAAAACTAAACTTGTTAATAGGGTAAGAATTAGTTTATGATACTCCACCCCCCAAATCTACACATGAAACTAAACTTCTTAATAGGGTAGAATAGTTTATATTGATACATCCATTGTAATGAACAGACTGGAGCTAGAAAGATTTACCAAAACCAAATCTACACATGGAAACTAAACTTGTTAATAGGGTAAGAATTAGTTTATATTGATACATCCATTGTAATGAACAGACTTGAGCTAGAAAGATTCTACAAAACCAAATCTACACATGGAAACTAAACTTCTTAATAGGGTAAGAATTAGTTTATATTGATACATCAATTGTAATGAACAGACCTGGAGCTAGAAAGATTCTACCAAAACCAAATCTACACATGGAAACTAAACTTGTTAATAGGGTAAGAACTAGTTTATATTGATACATCATTGTAATGAACAGACCTGGAGCTAGAAAGATTCTACCTAAACCAAATCTACACATGGAAACTCAACTTGTTAATAGGTAAGAATAGTTTATATTGATACATCAATTGTAATGAACAGACCTGGAGCTAGAAACATTCTACCTAAACCAAATCTACACATGGAAACTAAACTTGTTAATAGGGTAAGAATTAGTTTATATTGATACATCCATTGTAATGAACAGACTGGAGCTAGAAACATTCTACCAAAACCAAATCTACACATGGAAACTAAACTTGTTAATAGGGTAAGAATTAGTTTTATTGATACATCAATTGTAATGAACAGACCTGGAGCTAGAAAGATTCTACCAAAACCAAATCTACACATGGAAACTAAACTTGTTAATAGGGTAAGAATTAGTTTATATTGATACATCAATTGTAATGAACAGACCTGGAGCTAGAAACATTCTACCAAAACCAAATCTACACATGGAAACTAAACTTGTTAATAGGGTAAGAATTAGTTTATATTGATACATCAATTGTAATGAACAGACCTGGAGCTAGAAAGATTCTACCTAAACCAAATCTACACATGGAAACTAAACTTCTTAATAGGGTAAGAATTAGTTTATATGATACATCAATTGTAATGAACAGACCTGGAGCTAGAAAGATTCTACCTAAACCAAATCTACACATGGAAACTAAACTTCTTAATAGGGTAAGAATTAGTTTATATTGATACATCCATTGTAATGAACAGACCTGGAGCTAGAAAGATTCTACCAAAACCAAATCTACACATGGAAACTAAACTTCTTAATAGGGTAAGAATTAGTTTATATTGATACATCCATTGTAATGAACAGACCTGGAGCTAGAAAGATTCTACCTAAACCAAATCTACACATGGAAACTAAACTTCTTAATAGGGTAGAATTAGTTTATATTGATACATCCATTGTAATGAACAGACCTGGAGCTAGAAAGATTCTACCAAAACCAAATCTACACATGGAAACTTAACTTGTTAATAGGGTAAGAATTAGTTTATATTGATACATCCATTGTAATGAACAGACTGGAGCTAGAAAGATTCTACCAAAACCAAATCTACACATGGAAACTAAACTTGTTAATAGGGTAAGAATTAGATTATATTGATACATCCATTGTAATGAACAGACCTGGAGCTAGAAATTCTACCAAACCAAATCTACACATGGAAACTTAACTTGTTAATAGGGTAAGAATTAGTTTATATTGATACATCCATTGTAATGAACAGACCTGGAGCTAGAAAGATTCTACCAAAACCAAATCTACACATGGAAACTAAACTTGTTAATAGGGTAAGAATTAGATTATATTGATACATCCATTGTAATGAACAGACCTGGAGCTAGAAAGATTCTACCAAAACCAAATCTACACATGGAAACTAAACTTGTTAATAGGGTAAGAATTAGATTATATTGATACATCAATTGTAATGAACAGACCTGGAGCTAGAAAGATTCTACCAAAACCAAATCTACACATGGAAACTAAACTTGTTAATAGGGTAAGAATTAGTTTATATTGATACATCCATTGTAATGAACAGACCTGGAGCTAGAAAGATTCTACCTAAACCAAATCTACACATGGAAACTAAACTTCTTAATAGGGTAAGAATTAGTTTATATTGATACATCCATTGTAATGAACAGACCTGGAGCTAGAAAGATTCTACCTAAACCAAATCTACACATGGAAACTAAACTTCTTAATAGGGTAAGAATTAGTTTATATTGATACATTCATTGTAATGAACAGACCTGGAGCTAGAAAGATTCTACCTAAACCAAATCTACACATGGAAACTAAACTTGTTAATAGGGTAAGAATTAGATTATATTAATACATCCATTGTAATGAACAGACCTGGAGCTAGAAAGAGTCTACCTAAACCAAATCTACACATGGAAACTAAACTTCTTAATAGGGTAAGAATTAGTTTATATTTATACATCCATTGTAATGAACAGACCTGGAGCTAGAAAGATTCTACCAAAACCAAATCTACACATGGAAACTAAACTTCTTAATAGGGTAAGAATTAGTTTATATTGATACATCAATTGTAATGAACAGACCTGGAGCTAGAAAGATTCTACCTAAAACCAAATCTACACATGGAAACTAAACTTGTTAATAGGGTAAGAATAGTTTATATTGATACATCCATTGTAATGAACAGACCTGGAGCTAGAAAGATTCTACCAAAACCAAATCTACACATGGAAACTCAACTTGTTAATAGGGTAAGAATAGTTTATATTGATACATCATTGTAATGAACAGACCTGGAGCTAGAAAGCATTCTACCTAAACCAAATCTACACATGGAAACTAAACTTGTTAATAGGGTAAGAATTAGTTTATATTGATACATCCATTGTAATGAACAGACCTGGAGCTAGAAAGATTCTACCAAAACCAAATCTACACATGGAAACTTAACTTGTTAATAGGGTAAGAATTAGTTTATATTGATACATCAATTGTAATGAACAGACCTGGAGCTAGAAAGATTCTACCAAAACCAAATCTACACATGGAAACTAAACTTGTTAATAGGGTAAGAATTAGTTATATTGATACATCATTGTAATGAACAGACCTGGAGCTAGAAACATTCTACCAAAACCAAATCTACACATGGAAACTAAACTTGTTAATAGGGTAAGAATTAGTTTATATTGATACATCAATTGTAATGAACAGACCTGGAGCTAGAAAGATTCTACCAAACCAAATCTACACATGGAAACTAAACTTGTTAATAGGGTAAGAATTAGTTTATATTGATACATCATTGTAATGAACAGACCTGGAGCTAGAAAGATTCTACCTAAACCAAATCTACACATGGAAACTAAACTTCTTAATAGGGTAAGAATTAGTTTATATTGATACATCCATTGTAATGAACAGACCTGGAGCTAGAAAGATTCTACCAAAACCAAATCTACACATGGAAACTAAACTTCTTAATAGGGTAAGAATTAGTTTATATTGATACATCCATTGTAATGAACAGACCTGGAGCTAGAAAGATTCTACCTAAACCAAATCTACACATGGAAACTAAACTTCTTAATAGGGTAAGAATTAGTTTATATTGATACATCCATTGTAATGAACAGACCTGGAGCTAGAAAGATTCTACCAAACCAAATCTACACATGGAAACTTAACTTGTTAATAGGGTAAGAATTAGTTTATATTGATACATCCATTGTAATGAACAGACCTGGAGCTAGAAAAGATTCTACCTAAACCAAATCTACACATGGAAACTAAACTTGTTAATAGGGTAAGAATTAGATTATATTGATACATCCATTGTAATGAACAGACCTGGAGCTAGAAAGATTCTACCAAAACCAAATCTACACATGGAAATTTAAACTTGTTAATAGGGTAAGAATTAGTTTATATTGATACATCCATTGTAATGAACAGACCTGGAGCTAGAAAGATTCTACCAAAACCAAATCTACACATGGAAACTAAACTTGTTAATAGGGTAAGAATTAGATTATATTGATACATCCATTGTAATGAACAGACCTGGAGCTAGAAAGATTCTACCAAAACCAAATCTACACATGGAAACTAAACTTGTTAATAGGGTAAGAATTAGATTATATTGATACATCATTGTAATGAACAGACCTGGAGCAGAAAGATTCACCTAAACAATCTACACATGGAAACTAAACTTTTATAGGGTAAGAACTAGTTTTATTGAACATCATTGTAATGAACAGACCTGGAGCTAGAAAGATTCTACTAAACCAAATTACACATGGAAACTCAATTGTAATAGGGTAGAACTAGTTATATTGATACATCAATGTATGAACAGACTGAGCTAGAACATTCTACCTAAACCAATCTACACATGGAAACTAAACTTGTTAATAGGTAAGAATTAGTTTTTTGATACATCCATTGTAATGAACAGCCTGGAGCTAGAAACATTCTACCAAAACCAAATCTACACATGGAAACTAAACTTGTTAATAGGGTAAGAATTAGTTTATATGATACATCAATTGTAATGAACGACCTGAGCTAGAAAGATTCTACCAAAACCAAATCTCACATGGAAACTAACTTGTTATAGGGTAAGAATTAGTTTATATTGATACATCAATTGTAATGAACAGACCTGGAGCTAGAACATTTACCAAAACCAAATCTACACATGGAAACTAAACTGTAAGGGTAAGATTAGTTATATTGATACTCAATTGTAATGAACAGACTGGAGCTAGAACATTTACCAAAACAATCTAACATGGAAACAAATTGTTATAGGGTAAGATTAGTTATTTGATACATCAATTGTAATGAACAGACTGGAGCTAGAAAGATTTACCTAAACAAATCTACCATGGAACTAAACTCTTATAGGGTAAGAATAGTTTATATGAACATCAATTGTATGAACAGACCTGGAGCTAGAAAGATTCTACCTAAACAAATCTACACATGGAAACTAAACTTCTTATAGGGTAAGATTAGTTTTATTGATACATCCATTGTAATGACAGACTGGAGCTAGAAAGATCTACAAACAATCTACACTGGAAACTAACTTGTAATAGGGTAAGAATTAGTTTATATGATACATCCATTGTAATGAACAGACCTGGAGCTAGAAAGATTTACCTAAACCAAATTACACATGGAAACTAAACTTCTTAATAGGGTAAGAATTGTTTATATTGATACATCCATTGTAATGAACAGACTGGAGCTAGAAAGATTCTACCAAAACCAAATCTACACATGGAAACTAAACTTGTAATAGGGTAAGAATAGTTTATATTGATACATCCATTGTAATGAACAGACCTTGAGCTAGAAAGATTCTACCAAAACCAATCTACACATGAAACTAAACTTCTTAATAGGGTAAGATTAGTTTATATTGATACATCATTGTAATGAACAGACTGGAGCTAGAAGATTCTACAAAACCAATCTACACATGGAAACTAACTTGTTAATAGGGTAAGAACTAGTTTATATTGATACATCATTGTAATGAACAGACCTGGAGCTAGAAAGATTCTACCTAAACCAAATCTACACATGAAACTCAACTTGTTAATAGGGTAAGAATAGTTTATATTGATACATCATTGTAATGAACAGACCTGGAGCTAGAAACATTCTACTAAACCAAATCTACACATGGAAACTAAACTTGTTAATAGGGTAAGAATTAGTTTATATTGATACATCATTGTAATGAACAGACCTGGAGCTAGAACATTCTACCAAAACCAAATCTACACATGGAAACTAAACTTGTTAATAGGGTAAGATTAGTTATATTGATACATCAATTGTAATGAACAGACTGGAGCTAGAAAGATTCTACCAAAACCAATTACACATGGAACTAAACTTGTTAATAGGGTAAGAATTAGTTTATATTGATACATCAATTGTAATGAACAGACCTGGAGCTAGAAACATTCTACCAAAACCAAATCTACACATGGAAACTAAACTTGTTAATAGGGTAAGAATTAGTTTATATTGATACATCAATTGTAATGAACAGACCTGGAGCTAGAAAGATTCTACCTAAACCAAATCTACACATGGAAACTAAACTTTTAATAGGGTAAGAATTAGTTTATATTGATACATCAATTGTAATGAACAGACCTGGAGCTAGAAAGATTCTACCTAAACCAAATCTACACATGGAAACTAAACTTCTTAATAGGGTAAGAATTAGTTTATATTGATACATCCATTGTAATGAACAGACCTGGAGCTAGAAAGATTCTACCAAAACCAAATCTACACATGAACTAAACTTTTAATAGGGTAAGAATTAGTTTATATTGATACATCCATTGTAATGAACAGACCTGGAGCTAGAAAGATTCTACTAAACCAAATCTACACATGGAAACTAAACTTTTATAGGTAGAATTAGTTTATATTGATACATCCATTGTAATGAACAGACTGGAGCTAGAAAGATTCTACCAAACCAAATCTACACATGGAAACTAACTTGTTAATAGGTAAGAATTAGTTTATATTGATACATCCATTGTAATGAACAGACCTGGAGCTAGAAGATTCTACCAAACCAAATCTACACATGGAAACTAACTTGTTATAGGGTAAGAATAGATTATATTGATACATCCATTGTAATGAACAGACCTGGAGCTAGAAAGATTCTACCAAACCAAATCTACACATGGAAACTTAACTTGTTAATAGGGTAAGAATTAGTTTATATTGATACATCCATTGTAATGAACAGACCTGGAGCTAGAAAATTTACCAAAACCAAATCTACACATGGAAACTAAACTTGTTAATAGGGTAAGAATTAGATTATATTGATACATCCATTGTAATGAACAGACCTGGAGCTAGAAAGATTCTACAAAACCAAATCTACACATGGAAACTAAACTTGTTAATAGGGTAGAATTAGTTATATTGATACATCAATTGTAATGAACAGACCTGGAGCTAGAAAGATTTACCAAACCAAATCTACACATGGAAACTAAACTTGTTAATAGGGTAAGAATTAGATTATATTGATACATCCATTGTAATGAACAGACCTGGAGCTAGAAAGATTCTACCAAAACCAAATCTACACATGGAAACTAAACTTGTTAATAGGGTAAGAATTAGATTATATTGATACATCCATTGTAATGAACAGACCTGGAGCTAGAAAGATTCTACCTAAACCAAATCTACACATGGAAACTAAACTTGTTAATAGGGTAAGAATTAGATTATATTGATACATCCATTGTAATGAACAGACCTGGAGCTAGAAAGATTCTACCAAAACCAAATCTACACATGGAAACTAAACTTGTTAATAGGGTAAGAATTAGTTTATATTGATACATCCATTGTAATGAACAGACCTGGAGCTAGAAAGATTCTACCAAAACCAAATCTACACATGGAAACTAAACTTGTTAATAGGGTAAGAATTAGATTATATTGATACATCAATTGTAATGAACAGACCTGGAGCTAGAAAGATTCTACCAAAACCAAATCTACACCTGGAAACTAAACTTGTTAATAGGGTAAGAATTAGTTTATATTGATACATCAATTGTAATGAACAGACCTGGAGCTAGAAAGATTCTACCTAAACCAAATCTACACCTGGAAACTAAACTTCTTAATAGGGTAAGAATTAGTTTATATTGATACATCAATTGTAATGAACTGACCTGGAGCTAGAAAGATTCTACCTAAACCAAATCTACACATGGAAACTAAACTTGTTAATAGGGTAAGAATTAGTTTTTTTAGGAAGGTGGACTTATACTGGTTTATCTTTCTCTGTCAGTCAGTATGCATTTCTGCCTGTTAAACATTTCTAAGAGTATCATTTCTCTGAATATACAGTGATATCTTAATAAGCTAAAATAATTATTTTTATTGTATAGCAATATAATATTTCCCACAGAAAGTAACCAAAAGTTAGCGTGCAATAAATTCTAATATTGCACTAGTGCAATAAATCGTCAAAATTCATGACCTCATCAACGACAAAATCTTAGCCAATTTTTACTTTCAAATATTATATTGCTATACAATAAAAGGGTTATTGCATGAATATTGGGGAATATTTTCCCTCGTAGAACATATATATTGCACTCGCAAGCTTGTGCAATATAAAATTCTACTCGGGACAATATTCCCCAATATTCATGCAATAACCCTATAGTATGACAGTGGGTCAGGAATTGGTTAACTTTGTTTTTTAGCTTTTTTACCTATCCTATTACCTCAAGCAAGATACCATGTGTATAGCATGTACTGTAACAATGTTTCTTTAATTATTGATTGAAAGATTGAAAAAGAAGTACTATATCTAATGTTTTAAAAGTTGATAGTTTAATTGAGGTAGGTAAATATAGATTGACAAACTGATATTACATGGTTATTTTGTTAATATCATTGGTCTCTGACTATATATGTTATTGCAATAAAATGCTAGGATTGGAACAACTTTAACAGACATCAATTTTCATATTTTGTGTACTACTGATTATTGTTTTACATGTGAAATAAAATTATATCAAAATATACTGTTTTGTTTTCTTCTGAATTTTTTGCAGCAAAGAGTATTATTGTTTGAAAATGAAATCATGTTTATTTAAGTAATCCTCTAATCAGATGTATACCTAAAAATATACAACTCAAGAAAGATTGGTTTTGAGTATACAGATAATGTTAAACAGACAGATTATATCCAGGAAAGCTAAGGAAGCATTTCCTATTGAAAGAAAGTAGGCCCTGAACATTTAAAAAAGAAATGTAAATATTTTTTTAAATATATTAAAGGGAGATAATTCTATATTTTGTGATGTTTTATAAGCCAGCATGGGATTTGTTGTTATTGGGGGGAGGGGGAAGCATTTACAATTTAAAAAGGGAAAAAACAAATTTTTATGCAAAAAAACGATTTTAGACCTGATCACCACCTGTTATGTATGAAGTGTGATCATACAGCTCACTGGTTTGTTTAATACAAAAACCCTCTGATATATTGATCCATATAGAAAACTTAATGACATATCAGAATCATAGCTTAACAATGATAGGAAAAATTTCAATGAAAATAAGCCTGAATGAGATTTTGACAACACTTTGCATCTGTCAATCTGTTAACTTATATATTTCATTATTCTCTTTTGAAACTACTGAACAAAGTAGAATCAAATTTGGCAGCAATATATTTAGGAAAGTCTTTTACAGAATTTATTATTTCAATTCCCATCAAATTGGACATGATTTAACATAGGCCCAAAAGATATACAAACAAGGAGCTTCATTTGTAGCTCTACAACAAATTGAAATGATTTAATATCTGACTTTTACCTTTTACATTTTAATGTTCTCTTCAAAATCACAGATCCAATCTAAATCAACTTGGCATGGATGATCATTTGATAGTTCTCTTTCCTTGCTATTATAAAAAGGAGATGTGGTATGATGCCAATGAGACAACTGTCCACAAGAGACCAAAATGACAAACATTAACAACTATAGGTCACCATACCACTTTTTTTTAATAGTGGGCTCAGATTTTAACCAAATCATGAGAAAGAGTAGTTTAATTTAGTATGACGTCTATTTTCACTAAACTAGTACACATTTTATTAAGGGGACATCTGAGACCTACCTTTGGGTTCAGGATTTTCTCTTTGCTTTGAAGACCCATTGGTGGCCTTTGGCTGTTATCTGCTCTTTGGTGTGGTTGTTTTCTCTTTGACATATTCCCCATTCTCAGGTGGGGTTGTTTTCTGTTTGACATATTCCCCATTCTCAGGTGGGGTTGTTTTCTGTTTGACATATTCCCCATTCTCAGGTGGGGTTGTTTTCTCTTTGACATATTCCCCATTCTCAGGTGGGGTTGTTTTTTCTTTGATATATTCCCCATTCTCAATTTTAACATATATTGCAGGTTTTGCTGTATGTATAAGTTGGCAGAATGGGCCATTATTTATTCACTTTCATACATAATTATCCTGCCTACTTTCTAAATTCAACTGATGCACATATAGGATGGTGGCATATCATATGTATACATTCCTTTTATTCTAGGCAACTGTGAACCAGATGAGCAATTACGGGCTCCTGGGAGCCTCTGGTTATTAAATTCCTGCAGATGGATGCACTTTATCACAATCTCTATGTTTTTGATAAAATTTAAGTAGAAAATTGTTTATTTGATGATATTTATGTATCACTATTTCTAAAAAAAGAAAGAAAAATATTCTGTTTATAAACGAAATCAATGATACATTCAGTCCAAATACATGCATATTGAACAAGCTAAAAGATGTATATCCTACAAGAAAGACCTAACACAAAACCACCATCTTTATTATCATGGAAAGATTTCAAAAGTAAAAATTTGAATAGATTGACATAAACGATGGTATGAAGAATACCATGAGAAATTTTTAATTATAAACTAGAGGCTCTAAAGAGCCTGTGTCACTCACCTTGGTCTATGTGTATATTAAACTAAGGACACACACATGTTAGATAGGACTGAATAGAATTCATGACAAAATTGTGTTTTGGTGATGGTGATGTGTTTGTAGATCTTACTTTACTGATCATGAACATTCTTACTGTTTACAATTATCTCTATCTATAATGAACTTGGCCCAGTAGTTTCAGAGGGAAATATTTTGTATTTACAAAAATTTATAAAATTTACGAATATTGTTCAAAAAATTCTATAAATAGCAATAACTCCTTACAGGGTCAATTTACCGTTTCGGTCATGTTGATTAATTTGTAGATCTTAATTTGCTGTACATTAGTACTGTTTACAGTTTTAATATCTCTATCTATGATATTCAAGATAACTACCAAAAACTGCAAAATTTCCTTAAAATTGCAAATTCAGGGGCAGCAACCCAACAATGGGATGTCAGATTTGTCTGAAAATTTCAGGGCAGATAAATTTTGACCTAATGAAAAATTTTACCCCTCATCAGATTTGCTCTAAATGCTTTGGTTTCAGAGATATAAGCCAAAATCTGCATTTTACCCCTATGTTCTAATTTGAGCCATGGCGGCCATCTTGGTTGGTTGGCCAGGTCATCAGACACATTTTTGAAACAAAATACCCCAATGATAATTGTGGCCAAGTTTGGTTAAAGTTGGCCCAGTAGTTTCAGAGGAGAAGATTTTTGTAAGAGTTAACGACAACAACAACGGATGCCAAATGATAAGAAAAGTTCACTTCGCCCTACGGGCCAGGTGAGCTAAAAAGAAATGGCAGATTTAATGGTTTGCACAGGCCCTCCTCCCCTTTTTTGTGGGAAAAATTTGGTTGGTTATTCAGGAACAACTGAAGCATGACTTATGAACATTTCTGGATCTGCCATTGAAAAGGTAGTTGTAACTAGTTGTTGGATTTAGTAAGAGAAGTTGATATATTTCATTTGGATAGATCATATAAACAGCCTTTTCTATCAATCTTCTACTTGTGCTTTTTACAGTCAATACAAATTGTTAAAACAAGTCCATAATTATTAAATAAGAGAACGTATGTAAATAGAAGGGGGATATATACATTTTTTTCAATTTGATTTCATTTCTCAAAAACTATATGCAGAATTGTTTTTGAAATTATATAAAATTGCATAAGGCAGCAACCATTTGATTTTCTGGGGGGGGGCTATGGTTTTTTTTTTGGAAAAAAAAGTTTGTTTCCAGTTTCTGGAGAAAAAAATAATTTGTTTTTGATTCTGAGAAAAAAAAATTGTTTGTTTCACCCTCAGCTGCCACTATATGTAATGCTAAAATTGAAAGAAAAAAATTGGTTTTCGACTTGTTGCGAAAAAAATAGATTGTTTTTCGCCACAGGCGAAAAAAAAGTTTGTACAGAAAAAAAAACCATAGCCCCCCCCAGAAAAACAAATGGTTGCTGCCTAATCAATTCTGTTTTGTCTGTTTTTGCCCAAGTAAAAAAATATCTAAACAAGAAACGTGAAAAAAAGGATCAAAGGGACTAATATATATATCACAACATTTTAGAACCATTTTGATGCAAAAATAATATGTTTTAATGTTTTTAGAGAAACAAACAAAAACAAAAATGATAATTAACCCCTATATTTTGTATCATTTTCAAACAAAATTCTATGGACTTTCATACTTAAGAAAACACAATTTTGATTGAAGAAATGTGTATATTTTGCTGCAAAAAATCCTGTTCATTTATAGACTTAATTCACCTTTTTTTTAATATTGACTCATTGTAGACACTGTAACTGTCGAAGGAAAATTACAATCAAAATTTGCACTATAACATGTATAAAATTGATTTTTGGGGGCAGATTAGTGAAAATTCGACATAAGGAAACCTCACAATATATTTTTGAAAATTATCCTAATTTGATATTGATTTTGTATTATATGTATACCGCGAAACGATGGATTACGAATCTTGATTAAAACGTCTTTTTAAAAGTTATCCGTGTAGAATCCACGGATATGCCGAAATAGTTCGTTCCGATACGATTCCGCTGCTTACAACGAATTCTGGATATCCGGTAATTATCGTAAAAATGCTTTCCAGGAAAAGAAAAGAAAATGATAGACTGCGGGTTAAAATGGAATCAACTCCATCTGATATAGACGGAGTTAGTTGCAAGAATGATGATGAACATTCAATTATTTCCCCAAAAGATGCAGAAGACCTAAATACGATAGAAAAGGGCGAGACTTCTACGATCAAAACAAAACTTACACTCGAAGAAAAAACTCGCTTGATTGATGACTTAGCTTCTAACAAAAATATAAATGACATACTATGTCAATATAAACTTTCACGAAGTTCTCTTAATTCAGTTCTAAACAAACGGAATGATACGAAGGGCAGTTCGAGTAAAACAGTAAACAAAAATGTGAGCCCTCTCTTCAAAATTTTGGAAAAAAGAATTTTAGATTGGGTCAGAAATGCCAATAAAAGAAAGAAATCATTCAATGCAAAAGTTCTTCAAAAGAAAGCTACAGAGATTGCAGAAGATCTTGGTATTGCTGCCTTTAAAAGATCAACAACTTGGGTGGAGAGGTTGAAAGCAAGAAATAAAGAAGTGGTAAGTACATCGTTTGTGTACATACTATTACCTACATTGTACCTGTTACCTAGTCTTTATATCCCTCTTCTAGCAGGATCGAGCTTTGCCTCTACATACCCCAACTTTTACACACAGGGTACTCATAAATATGCATATAGTATATATTCTTAAACATAGTGTATTACAATTGATAGGACTTGACACTATAAATTTTGGATGATTTCATCGTCAGGTCATAGTTTATAAATGATACGATATGGAAATAGACATGTGTAAAAAACGTATTTGCTATTATTATGATTATCGTAATAACTAATCTGATAATGTCATTAAAACTATTTAAGTAATACAAAGTAACTGATACCAGTGTATCCAACTTGTAATCTGTCACTTCAAATTTGTCATCATAGATGTTATTTCATCACAGATTTGATACATTAAATTCTCCCTCGCCATGCTCGTCCGAATTTAAAACATTTCTTTACTAAATCCTTGGTATAATAATTAAAACAAAACTCTAAATAAAGGTTTAGTTGCTCGCAGTAACTTTTTCTTTTCTTGTAAGTAATGTTTAATAACATTATAAACCAACATATTATAAATATAAACACATTTGTCCAATACATTCATGACATTTAAATGGACTGAAATAAAACAAAGTATAATCATATACATTCTTATGACACAATAAACTGCAAACTGTCGTAGTTACTGTGAGCACTTCTGATAAATGACACCCACAAATTTTCTTTATATAATATAACGGGACCCCACCTTTTAAACCGCCAAAGCATTTCACTTGCATATTCTACCCATTTATATTTATAACCAAAACAAGAACTCGTTATACAACTACTCTCACTAACCAGTCTTGAACTTATAAATAGTATAACTATACCACAGGAAAAAACCCAAGTCTCAACGAAAAGAAATTAAAGAATGTAATCTGGGTAAAAAAAAATTACACAGATAAGATAAGATAGTTTGATTAACCAATCATAATGCCCAAAATGTGAGCTATACAATCAAATGAATTACGTATACACATTTACACAAAGTAACATGAATACAAACCACATAAATATATACCATGTAAACAATGTTATTGACAAAATATAAAGTTATTTTTGGTGCCACTGTGACCTGGAGAAATTACATAATTGTATAGTCCTAGTCAGTCAGGGGACTTTAATACTGAAAGATTTTTAAATCACTTATTTGAGTAGCAAATTTGAAGTTATGTCACAAATTGTGATTTTGTAGTTTTACCAAAATTTTAAACATATAGGTTTAAATAATATCTTTTCAATAATGAAATTGAAAAAAATGAACTTTTTGCTTCTTTCATGTAGCAAGGTTTATGCCTTTGGTGCTATCTTTATCTGCAAATTCTATTTTAGTTGAAAAAATGCTATAATAATGGCTTTACATAATGAACTGATACTTCCTTAACAGATTTTTCCCAGCAGTGGGAGTATTTTTCCTGTAAAGTTCAAGGTTTCATCTTTCAGATTATGTAATAAAATTCTACTGTTCACGATAAAAATTTCACTGTTTGTGGGTGTTGAATTTAGTGGGGGTTATTAAAATAATGATACTTAAAATAAGTGATTTTTGGGAACGAAATTGTGATTTTAATGTCATTATCCTAGATTCAGTTCAAGGGTATCACCTGAAATGACCTGGTCATCCTAGACAACACAGATGTTGGTTCTGATAATTTTAGAAACATAATTAGTCCCTGGATCATTAGTATTCTATATTTAAAGCTATAATAGAATTAAATCACTTCTTCTAGTGATTAATTTGTACTACGTAAATAGGTGATTATTAAAGAAAGACAACTTCAAATCTTTATGGAAATAATGTTACTTAAATCAGTGATCACTCATTTCAGTAAGTCCCCTGACTGCTAGTTGTTGGGCAGACAAATCCTGATCAATTTTATTACATACATTTGTATATTTCTGCCCCCACCCCCACATATTTTTATGCCCACCTACGATAGTAGAGGGGCATTATGTTTTCTGGTCTGTTGCTCCCTTCGTGTGTCTGTCCGTTAGTCCGTCCGTTCAGGTTGAAGTTTTTGGTCAAGGTAGTTTTTGATGAAGCTGAAGTCCAATCAACTTGAAACTTAGTATACTTGTTGCTTATGATATGATCTTTCTAATTTTAAAGCCAAATTAGATTATTACCCAATTTTTACAGTCCATGGAACATAGAAAATGAAAGTGGGAGTTTCAGGTTAAGGATTATGTACCCTTTTGTTGATTCAATGCTAAACATATGGAAATTTTATAGAAAATCCACAGCCTTCATCCTTGTACTCGGCAATTTGATGACTGATAGATATAGGATTATTGCATGCAGTGCTAGCATTCATTTCCTTAAAACAAGTTTATTAATGTAGTAATTGGTTAAAACAAATAAAAATATGGACCAAATCAAGTACACCTTTTTATAGGGTGCGCTTGACTTTAGTGATTCAGCACGAGGTATTTTGGTATTTACAGGTTGGTTCAAACTTTTTGTAGAAAATAAACACTAGCACATCATAGAAAAGCAAGTGAGAAATCTATGTTTCAAATTTTATAACAAAAATCTCTGTATTAAAGGCTGTGGATTTTCTATAAAAATCTTGGTTTATTTGCCACAAAGTACTCTTTTTCTAGTAAATGCTATGAAACAGTAAATAGTTATGCTCTCCATCAAGTTTCCCCCTTGGTATAATATGTACCAAATGGCCTATCTCTATTATTCATTATATCTGTAGTTTTGTTACAATTGAAGTTTGAAAAATTCGTACAAAAATGGCTACAGAAGGGGTCATAAACCTTAAAGTTTTGGTCAATGTAGTTTTTAATGAAGCTGAAGTCCAATCAACTTGAAACTTAGTACACTTACAGTCCATGGAACATGGAAAAGGATAGTGCAAGTGGGGCATCCATGTACTTTGGACACATTCTTGTTTCTACATGTAACTACATTGGTATTTTCTAAGGCAGCAACCATTTGATTTTCTGGGGGGGGGGGGGGGGGGGGGGGGCTATGGTTTTTTTTTGGAAAAAAAAGTTTGTTTCCAGTTTTTGGAGAAAAAAATAATTTGTTTTTGATTCTGAGAAAAAAAAATTGTTTGTTTCACCCTCAGCTGCCACTATATGTAATGCTAAAATTGAAAGAAAAAAATTGTTTTCGACTTGTCGCGAAAAAAATAGAGTGTTTTTCGCCGCAGGCGAAAAAAAAATTTGTCCAGAAAAAAAAACCATAGCCCCCCCCGAAAATCAAATGGTTGCTGCCTAAGAGTTTCTTTCGTTCTTCAAAAGTAATTACCTGTATTTTAATGGGCAATATTATTTTAAAGATTATTTTAACATCTATTATTATTATTATTTAAGGTGTACGACAAGTTTAAAGAGGTTAGAAAAGTTTTCACATTGACATTAGAAAGAAAGGCTGAACTGATTGCTGCTGTTGATCAAAGCAGTAGATCAAAGCGTAAATTAGCTGAGGAATATGGCATAGCCCCAGTACATTAAGTGGTATCATGGTTAATAGAATCAAAATCATGGAAGCTTTCCACAATCAGGCATTTAGACCAGAAAGAAAGAAGTTTAGAATGTCTTCATTTGAAGACATAGAAAAAGAGCTATTACTTTGTGTACTTAACTGGCAGTCTGCAAATGAACCTTTCAATGGACCTAAGTTGGTGGAGAAGGCCAAGGAGATAGCTAAGGACCTAGAGGTCACAGATTTTGTTGGTTCTAATGGTTGGATTGACAGATTTAAAAATCGACATAACATTAAATTTATACCTGGATGTGAAGTGGTAAGTTAACAGTAATAACGATGGTGAATTCTGAAATGCTTAAAATATTAACAGTTACCATGGTAACAATGATGGTGATTTCTGAAATGATAAACTTATTAACAGTAACAATGATGGTTGATTCTGAAATGTTTAAATTATTAACAGTAACAATGATGGTTAATTCTGAAATGTATAAATTATTAACAGTTACAATGATGGTTAATTCTGAAATGATTAAATTATTAACAGTAACAATGATGGTTAATTCTGAAATGATTAAATTATTAACAGTAACAATGATGGTTAATTCTGAAGTGGTTAAATTATTTACATTAACAATGATGGTTAATTCTGAAATGATTAAATTATTAACAGTAACAATGATGGTTAATTCTGAAATGGTTAAATTTGGGGGAATACTTTCATTGGTTTGTACTGTAACATGCATGTATTTCATTGATCACATGCACTGGCACATGTACATAAATGATGTTTAAAAATAAATTCAAAGCAAAATAACAGTTACTGTTGACGATCTAACAGAAGTACTGCTTAAATCTAGAGGTTGTCTTGGTTTTGTACAATAAAACAAATTAATAAAAGCCTTGTACCAATGATATTGATATTATTGATTTGATATTTTTAAAGTTGTCAAATATTGTAATTGAAATGTGATGCATATATCTCACTTCATATTCCATATAAGTTTAAGTAATCAGGAATAGTTTTGTACCTATATTTTTATACGCCCGTCAAAATTTTGACGGGACGTATTATGGTATACAAATGTCCGGTGTCCGTCCGTCTGTATGTTGTCTGTCTGTCTGTCCGTCTGTCCGGCGTAAACATGTCGCACCGTAACTTGAGAACGACTTATCCAAATTTCATGAAACTTAATATAGTTGTTTCTTATGATGGTCAAATGATCTGTATACTTTTTGGTGAAAATAAGATTTAAACTTTTTGAGTTACGGCACTTTGTAACTAAAACAGGGGTGTGTTTTTTTTCACATGTCACACCGTATCTCAAAAACGTTTCTTGATTATTGCTTAAAACTTTACACACTTCTTAGTTATATCAATCTTAATATCTGTATACTTTTTGGTGATGATTAAAAATTTTATTTTTGAGTTTTTGAGTATTTTGTAAAAAAGGGGGAGGGTTTTTTTACATGTCGCGCCGTATCTCAAAAAAGATTTATGATTATTGCTTAAAACTTTACACACTTCTTTGTTATATTAATCTGAAGATCTGTATACTTTTTGGTGATGATTCAAAATTTCATTTTTGAGTTATTGAGTATTTTGTAAAAAAGGGGGAGGGGTTTTTTACATGTCGTGCCGTATCTCAAAAACGATTTATGATTATTGCTTAAAACTTTACACACTTCTATTTCATATTAATCTAAAGATCTGTATACTTTTTGGTGATGACTCAAAATTATATTTTTGAGTTATTGAGTATTTTGTAAAAAGGGGAGGGTTTTTTTTACATGTCGCGCCGTATCTCAAAAACAATTTATGATTATTGCTTGAAACTGTACACACTTCTTTGTTATACTAATTTAAAGATATGTATACTTTTTGGTTTGATTCAAAATTTTATTTTAGTGATATTTGTAAAAAAAAAACAGGGTGGTGGGGGGTTTCACATGTCACGCCGTGTCTCAAAAACAATAAATGGTTATTGCTTAAAACTTCCTCAGAAACTATTTATGATTATTGCATAAAACTTCCACACAAGACGTTGGTCGTATCATGCGCTCATGGCGCAGCTGTTTATTTTTACATGTTGCACCGTATCTCAAAAATAATTTATGATTATTGCTTAAAACTTTACACACTTCTTTGTTATATTAATCTAAAGATCTGTATACTCTTTGGTTTTGATTCAAAATATAATTTTAGTGATATTCATGCGCTCATGGCGCAGCTTTTTATTTCACATGTCGCACCGTATCTCCAAAATGATTCTTGATTATTGCTTAAAACTTTACACACTTCTTTGTTATATTAATCTAAAGATCTGTATACTTTTTGGTGATGACTCAAAATTTTATTTTTGAGTTATTGAGTATATTTTTAAAAAGGGGGAGGGGTTTTTTACATGTCGCGCCGTATCTCAAAAACGATTTATGATTATTGCTTAAAACTTTACACACTTCTTTGTTATATTAATCTAAAGATCTGTTTACTTTTTGGTGATGATTCAAAATTTCATTTTAGTGATATTTGTAAAAAAAAAACAGGGTGTGGGGGTTTCACATGTCCCGCCGTGTCTCAAAAACAATAAATGGTTATTGCTTAAAACTTTCTCAGTAACTATTTATGATTATTGCATAAAACTTCCACACAAGACGTCGGGCGTATCATGCGCTCATGGCGCAGCTGTTTATTGTGGTTTTCAAGCAAGTAATAGAGCAAAAGGTAGTTAAGTTGTGTTAACTACAGCATGTCCATTGTTAACTACAGCATGTCCATTGTTAACTTCACCATGTCTATTGTATATCTGATTATACATGTGTAATAGAATTAAAATCTGCATCTACTGCAGTAGGAAATGGATCATCGAAAGCTTCAGCAAAATTTTTTTACCAGGTAATCAGTTTATAGTTGTTAACTTCTGTGTCAAATCATCTCTTGTGGAGAGTTGTCTCATTGGCAATCATACAATGTACCACATCTTCTGTTTTATATTAACTTGTAACTATATATTTTTTTTTATGCCCCACCTACGATAGTAGAGGGGCATTATGTTTTCTGGTCTGTGCGTCCGTTCGTCCGGTCGTTCGTTCGTCCGTCCGTTCGTTCGTTCGTCCGTCTGTCCCGCTTCAGGTTAAAGTTTTTGGTCGAGGTAGTTTTTGATGAAGTTGAAGTCCAATCGACTTCAAACTTGGTACACATGTTCCCTATGATATGATCTTTCTAATTTTAATGCCAAATTAGAGATTTTACCCCAATTTCACGGTCCACAGAACATAGAAAATGATAGTGCGAGTGGGGCATTCGTGTACTGAGGACACATTCTTGTTTTTTTCTGAAGTGCAATATGAAAAACGCATTTAATACTATGTTTTCTTTCTGTAGTGTATAACAGCTTTAGGTTTTGTCACAATTTAATTTTATACCTGTTGTTTTTTCAGAATAAAGGGTATAAAGAGGACAGGAAAATAACAACTTTGACACTTGAAAGGAAAGTTCAGCTTTTAGAAGAAGTGGAAAAAGGTGAAAGGTCAAAAAGACAAATTGCTGAAGAATTTGGCATTGCACCTAGTACTTTAAGTGGCATTATTGTCAATCGTGTTAGGATAATGGAAGCACATAATAGTAAATGTTTTGGTCCAAGGCGCAAGAAATTCCGTAGATCAAGATTCCAAAATGTGGAAGAAGACCTCCTGAAATGGGTAGAAGAAACTAAAAAACAAAACTCAGCAATAAAAAGTACCCAGCTTCTGGATAAAGCAAAGGAAATTGCCAAAGAGAAAGGAATAGAAAATTTTGCAGGATCTCATTCCTGGGTTGACAGATTCAAATCTAGAAATCTAAAAAACATTTAATTGTTCAGTTAATGATGATGTAAGACCTGATTAATCATGTTTATGTATCAATTATTTCTGGTGCACTAGAAATGACCTACAGAACCATGTACTAAAGTAAACTTGTATCATATAGTCCAGCAATTCATTTTTTTTTCACTAAATACCTTTTCTCATATTTCAAAGTGATAAAGATAAATTGTTTGTAACTGAAATGTACATCTTAAAATTTTTATTTATAAGATGTTATTTAAATAACGTTTTAAAACCCTTTCAGGGCTCTGAGGTCCATACATTAATTTCACTGACCGTCTTATATCATCCCTTGATAAAAAGATCCACTGTCATACAGCATAATATAAATGTCATTTAAATGCTTATGTTGTATAAATATATTGAGTCCTGTGTTTTTTATAGCAGAATTTGACCAGGAATAAAATATCATTTGAGTTAATATATATGCACTGATATTTTGATCACCTGGAAGCTAACATTCTTAGACCAGCTATCATGATTAAACAATTTCTTTAATACTGCTGTAAAATGCAATATGAAATTAAAGACACATTTGATTTGTGGTGTAAGGTAACACATGTTATGTATATATTTTATATATTAACAGAGTACTGAACAAGATTCCTCCAATCCATCAGAGAACCAGTCGGACCAGGAATCAGAAGAGCCAGGTACCCCTGATGGTACACCTGATGGTACTCCTGATGGTACTCCTGATGCAGGAGATTCCTCTGATGTATCTCAGATGACAAAGGAAGCATATGATGCCATTGAACAAAGACCAGAATTCCAGGTAGATAGGATGACCAATAAATCTTTTTATTTATCCCCAGTAGACAACAAAGTAAAAGCTGGGAAAACACTGTAATTTAAGAAACACAACTTCACATCTACCAACAGTTGTCTATTCAAACAAACCCTTTCTTGTTAAACAGAACAGGAATACTCATTTTAAAGGATTTTACATATTATATGATATCATTCTAAACAAAAACTAAAAAGAAAAATGCATATCATTTTGATAAAGTTCTGTTTTGAGGCCCTGCATCCTAGGTCATAGTCAAGTAGCATTTGAATTAATCACCATTTGCAATGTTAAATTTCTGCTAAAGTTAGTTTTATAGGAATGACATGTACTTACAATAGACTATAATATGTTCTGTTAAGTTACATTTCTGTCTGTACATCTCAGTTTGTCAACAATTTCTAGGCCAAACATCAGCTTGATGAATGTTGTCATGCATTTTATATGACATTCAGTTAAAAATAAAACCTGAATAAATTTAGCCCTCGAAAGTCCTGTAAGTCATAAAAATTAATCCATTTTATAATTATTCACAAGGATGATTATAATTAATTTGATGTGTTTTGCAATGCATTATATATGATAAACTTTAAATACGAATTTGACAACTGTCTTATTGAAAGATTATGTTTAATGGGGAGATAATTTCCATCAATTTCAGAATATTTTCAAAAAGCACAAATGTCGGGACCAGTACAGGAAGTATACTCAGGAACAGCTGATGGAAGCTTGTAAATACTCCATGGAAACCAAAGCCTCATACAGGGAAGTCTCGGAGAAGTTTGGTATCCCACAATCAACGCTGAGAGACAAGTTACATGCTGTAGAGAAACTAAATGCTGATGTAGGTCAACCTCCTAGTAAAAAAGCAAGGAGTGAAAGTACTGAAACAAAAACTTCCACCGAGTCCACCACTATGGTTCTTTCTCCGAGATACCAGACAACAAGTCAGATTCCGACAAACTTAATGATGTAAGTAAAATCATGTGATAGACAGGAATAAAACATGTGTGGTAAAAAAATCTTGTGATAGACACGAATAAAACATGTGTGTTAAAAAAATCATGTGATAGACACGAATAAAATATGTGTGGTAAAAAATCATGTGATAGACACGAATAAAACATGTGTGGTAAAAAAATGAGTCACCAATGATTCTAATAAACCTCAAATTGAAGTTAAGGTGTATTGGTCTTTCTTTCAATATTACAGTATGGACAAATGGATATTTTAGATTGTAGACTTGGAATGAATTAGAGCTTAACTAAGGGTGTACACAGTTGTTGACCACTATATTCATAACATTAGATTATTTCCAAATGCTTCATTTCCACCTTTATGACCTTCAACCAGAAGTTGTCGTTTCCTTAGCATGCATCAATAATCGTCAGTAATTATGATTTGGACAGTATAACTAGATTTACGCTATATAAGTTTTAGACTTATGCTTGTCCCAGACACACAAAGGCAGCCCACCCTTCTGGAAAAATACAGTGTTTTCCAATATTAATTCTTGAAGTTCATATATGGATTCAAACTGCAACTTCAAATCATGAGAATACATGTAGGTAGCCTTGAGTTGAAGGTACATGCACAAGGTTGGCAAAAAAGTGGTCAATACTAATACTAGTATAGTATTGACCATGCCAGTGGTAAATACCAGGGGTGGTATTTACCGCCCAACCTTGTACATGCATCAAATTTGAATACATATCATACAGTGGACTTATTAAATTATGGAAAGCCATTAAGGCCAAAAAATTATATTTTATATACTCAGAGGTTATAATATCAAAACTTTTACTTCTTTTTTTAGCGAACAAACTATAGACAATACTCCAAAGATTCCCTGACCACTGCTGCTCACTATGTGATGAAGTTTAATACTCCAATTATGAAGGCTGCACGAATGTTTGGAGTCCCAGCCTCTACTCTCAAGGACCATGTTCGTAATAAATTACCTCAGGACGCTGAATTATTGACACAGCCATCCACACCCTCATTAATTAATGATAGAGATGAAAGAAAACTGATAGAATATATAAAGATGATGGAGAAATGTGGGTTTATATTGACCACAAGAGAAATCATTGAATTTGGATCAGAATTGGCCAGTGCTTCACAAGAAATTGAAGGCTCTATCACTCTTAGTGATTCATGGTATCTTGATTTTGTCAAAAGATGGCCCCCATTAGGAATGGTCAACAGAGAGGGAAGAAGTCCTATACCTCAGGATATCAAAAAATACTTTATGGAATTGAATAAAATTTTCAACAAGCACAAGTTTTTTGAACGGCCTGAGCTTGTATATGTTATGGATGAAGTTGATATAACTTTGGAATACAATCCTTTGAAATTAGTTCCAAGGAAGAGATTTAGTAGATCGAATCAGTGCAAAAGTGCTCAACAAAAACTAACATCAGTAGTTGGTTGTTCTAATGCCTTGGGTACAACTTTACCTCCATATTATCTTTTACAATCGGACGAGATAGTAACAGATGTCATTTCTCAATCACCTCCAGGTACTCAAGCCATGTTTGCTAATACAGTTCGCAAAGACTGTAGTACATTACGAGATTATTTTCAGAATCATTTCATGCGATTTGCTCAGTCAGGGAGAAATACTCAAAATCGATTTGTTCTTGTGTTCTATGACAGTCGGAGGACCAATCTCAATGTGTCTGATATAGATTGGGCCAAGCGTTGGCATATTTTGTTATTTCCCCTCCCTCATCCTATTAAGAAGGAAGAAGAATCAGCAAGGGAAATTCTTAATGGCATTTTTCTAAACTACAGTGATGATGTTGAGGAAGAGAGAAGTCAATTTGTCAAACGGAAAGGTTACATGGCTGTTTCAATGCCAGATATTTGTGGCATTTTAGGACAAGCATATAGGAAATCACTTACTTACGCACATATTTCCTCTTGCTTTGAAAGCTATGGAATTTATCCTCTCAACCCAAGGAATTATGTGAGCAAATTGGATGCGTCATTTCAGCTGAAGCTTCATGATCTGCAGGCAATACCTAACTATGAAACTAATCTCTGGTTATTGAGTGACTTCAGTTGTACTCAAGCTGTCAATAATGCAATAGAGTCCTCATTTAATTCTAGTGAAAGTAACAACTTGTTTTGCCGTGGGGAAAACAATGCTCGCTATGTAAAACACAATAATAGTGCCACAGGTTCAATTAATGACAATAATCAAACAAGCTCAGGATATAGTCAAGATAGTGCAGCATTTAATACATCTTATCAGGGTCTAATCAACCACCTCATGGTTCAAGCTGTTAGAGATAGTTCCCATATAGAACCTCAAATACTGAATGGTGTTGCAATCAAAACAGAGCCTCAGATGGACTTTGACTATGGACAAGTTACTGGTACTCCACAAATTCAGGATAGTTTTAATCAGCAGCAGTACATATTAGAGAGTTCCATCTCCTCAAATGAATCTCAAAATACTCAAAACTGCCAAGTAGTTCCACAAATGTACCTTTATCAGAATGGAGGTGAATCTTGTAACTCATCAAATAATGGGGCTGCTGAAAATCAAAATACAAACACAGTGACAGCATCAAATGCTGATTTAACAAATAGTTCACAGGTTGTAGTGCAAGCTAAAAGTAAGTGTGAATCATCCTCAAGTTCAAGAAGAAAAGGAAAAAGTTACAGAGTGATTGTCAACGAACCTGAACATGAACCTGAAAACGAGGTGACTGATAAGCAAGTATCAGATGATACAGGTGAAAACCCACCTCCAGAATCAAACAAAATATTTAGTAAATCAAAATCAGATACATGTAGAAAGGCCAGTAAATTAGGATCATTACTGGATGAAAAAGTTCGTAAACTTCATGAACAAGCAAAAGCATCAAGTGAAGTTGTTGAGGACCATGATGAACCTTTAATGAAAATAGGAGAGTTCCAAATAGTGATGAACAAGGGAGAATAAAATGGATATATGATAATCATGATAATGAAAAGTAATCCAAAGTCTTTTGATATTGTAGTTTTAGTCTTCGATGTTTTTGTTGATCCTGTGACTCCTGTGACTTTTGTCGCAAAAAGCTTGACAAAGAGATAGTGATCCGGCGGCAGCGGCGTTAGCTAACTTCAGAAAAGCTTTATATTTTAGAAGGTGGAAGACCTGATGCTTCATACTTTGTATATAGATTCCTCATGTTACGATGTTTCCGTCAGTCACATGTCCAATGTCCTTGACCTCATTTTCATGTTTCAGTGACTACTTGAAAAAAAAGTTAATCTCTTATTGTAAGTAATAGGATAACTATATTTGGTATGTGGGTACCTTGCAAGGTCCTCATGCCGTCAGACAGTTTTCACTTGACCTCGACCTCATTTCATGGATCAGTGAACAAGGTTAACTGTTGGTGGCCAAGTCCATATCTCAGATACTATAAGCAATAGGTCTAGTATATTTGGTGTATGGAAGGACTGTTAGGTGTACATGTCCAACTGCAAGTGTCATCTGGCCTTCATCTCATTTTCATGGTTCAGTGGTTATAGTTAAGGTTTGTGTTTTGGTCTGTTTTTCTTATACTGTTTGCAATACGTCTACTATATTTGGTGTATGGAATGATTGTAAGGTGAACATGTCTAGCTGGCAGGTGTCATCTGACCTTGACCTCATTTTCATGGTCCAGTTGTCAAAGCTTAGTTTTTGTGTGTTGGTATTTTTCTAATACTATATGCAATAGGTCAACTATATTTGGTGTATGGAAATGTTTAATGATCTATATGTCAGTTGGGCAGGTTTTATTTAACCTTGACCTCATTTTCACGGTTCATTGCTCAGTGTTAAGTTTTTTGTGTTTTGGTCAGTTTTTCTTAAACTATAAGCAAAAGGTGAACTATTTTTGTTGTATGGAAGAATTATTAGCTGTACATGTCTGCCTGGCATGGTTCATCTGTCCTTGACCTTATTTTCATGGTTTATTGGTCAATGTTTATTTTTCTTGGTTAATGTAAAGTTTATGTGACAGTTGTAATAAAGCTTTATATTTTGGACTATCAACATAATATCAATGATAAGTAAAGAAGGCGAGACATTTCAGTGTGTGCAGTCTTGTTAATAATCTCTTTGCTGCCATGTTTTATTTGTTGAGGATATGTCCCATTTGCATGATTAACAGTTGATTATAACATTTGTTTTGACATTTAAAAAGATGGGTTCTGCAGTCTAATTATTTATTAATAAAAATTCTTTTGTTAGATGGCAGATTCCATGTTTGGCAATAATCATCAGCAATGAACTGATTTAGAGTACATGTAATACTTATAATCATCCAAATTTTTCCCACAAAAGGGGGGCCCTCTCCACCCCTGGATCCGCCTATGACATCATACTTTTATGAATTGAGTTACATATTTATGCAGTATGCACATAGACAATGTAGCACAACATGTGTAGAAGAGCACATATTATTGTAAAAAAGAAAATTGAGTATATCAAGCCAATGGGGCTTGTGCAATAAATATTAATGTTCATTTTTACCAATAGTCACATATTTTTAGTGCAACTTTCTTTTGGATGTTGTATTTTGAGTAATTTTACTATGAATTTGTTGTATTTGTCATAGATTTGTTATAGATGAATTAAATTTTACCATAATCATGATAATATTCTACTCTTTTGAATCATTATTTGAAATTGAATCTAAATCTTGAATAATGGTGATTAATAATGTTGTCAAAGATCTGAAGATACAAAATAAAATTAAATTTCACCTGTAAATGTCACAATTTTTTCATTGAACTTTATTTAAACTACTGATATGTACAGCATTTGATATGTTAAGGGGATCGTGGGTATAAATAAAAAAAAAATTATAATATAGGATGTCGCTATATTTTTGAATTTTATCATATACTTTATAGAAAAATGAAATAAAGAAATGGGGTCACTGTTCCATTTAGCTCACAATCTGCCTTCAAAAGAAGCATACATCTTTGTTAATGTCCTTTTTTTTCTGTTGAACTAATAGGAGAAATAGAGGTAATATCGAAATAAAAAAGAACTGAATTACAGAAATCGCTTAGATTTTACTATTATTTAGCTTTTGTACAGCTTATTTGAAAACAATAATAAAAAAATAAAGGTCATCAATGAGTTACAAAAGAATTTTCAATTTTAATGCCAAAAAATTACATTTTTGCATCAAAGGGAGATAATTTGGAGCTTTTTCAATGATATAAACATTTTAAAAGTCATCTGGGGTCAAACTGAATCGATATTTTGGGTTAATTTTTGTACCATATCATAAAGTAATAATCAATAGTGTAATAGATAAAATTTGTAACAAAAAACATATGTTGAATTTGTTGCTGAAATTATTGTACCCACAAGCCTCCTTAAGGGCATGTTCAAATTTACTCACTACCAAAGGAATATTTTATACACAACTGTTTTAAAGTAGTGTTTGTTACATGTTCAGTTCCTTTAAGACCTCAATCATGTGACATTTATTTGGAAAATCTTAAAAATAACTTTATAGAAAGATCTGATTAGACCTCTAATAAAACAGTATTATTTACAGACTTTTATATAATGTTGAGGATGTTGTGTCAATGTTTTATAAATCTTTTGCAATAAATTTACATACACATTTCTTTTTTGGGTTTTTTTCTGCTGTTAACTGGGTCTTAAATGGAGAAGTTTGGCAGATTGTTGGCTGAACCATAGTTTATGAACCATTTTATCCAATGTTTTCCAATTTAAAATGTTAAATGTTGAAGATTTAAACTTTAGGGTTCAGTAGCTTTCATTCTTGATTAAATAGAAGATGGCACTTGTCAGTTCCATGCTTATGAACATTTAAAAGTTTGACCTTGATGATGTTCAATTAAGTCATTCAGAGTTGTGTTTCTTGATAGAATGGAAAATAGGCACAGAACATGGTAGGTCAAACAAGTCAGAGAGCACAGTAAAAAAAATTCAATTTGACAGATCATTTCGTGATTTCAAACTGCACTTGTTTCAGTGTTTCCAGGATACTTGAATACTCTTATTTAAGGATTTTGCAATAACATCTCATTTCCTGTTTCACCATCCCTTTTACAAGATCCAATTTGAGATAATATTAAGTTAGTGACGAGGAACTTTTAGGTTAAAATATTGTTGCCGTCTTTTATTGTGTATAGTTGTGGGATATTATGCTTTGTCTGTTTTACCTTCTTACATCTGTGTTTACATTCATTACCTTTATTCTTGGCTACTTTACAACTAAATAATTAATGGGTCCATATAAAACTTATTGTCCTCAACAAATTGCAGAAATTCTTAGCATAACATTCAATGCTTCATTAAACTGGTTAAAATTCATTTTGATTATTTTCTATTTTTCTTTCCACTATTTGCCCTTTATTTTACAACAGCTGTATCATTCAAACATTCATTTGTTCAAAAGTTCCTCTGGTTCAAGGCATTAGTATGCTAATTGATACAATTTTCTGTTTTGCTTCTAAAAAGTTGTGGAGGCTAGTCCAAGGTATGCTGTTTCTAGTAGTGATCGACAGTTAGTCATGTGATATTGACAGTTAGTCATGTGATATTAACAGTTAGTCATGTGATATTAACAGTTTAAGATGAAGCACAAATGGTTAGTCGACGATTCTCGGATTGCAGTGGGTCAAACATTGGCTTAATTTATGGATAGTATTTGTCCCTCTTCCCTTAGTGACAGTCTGTAGAATTCAAAATATCATACTAGTAGTTTGAAGGTTCAGAGTGCAGGCGAAATCACTAATTTGGATGCTGTTGTAAAAGCATTAACAAATGTTATTTTCATGAAGATTATATGACTGCCAGGGGCGTAGCTGCCGTTAGGCACTTTAGGCACGTGCCTACACATAATTTTTCACAAATATTTTTTTTTATCCAAAAAAATAAAAAATGATAAACAACGTTATCTGTAGATGAACGCCAGTTAAGTTCTCAAAACTCTTTGATTATCGAATGTCAAGTGCACACTAGTCTCTCGTTCTTAGTGAATGGAATGTTGGAAAGAAATGAATGTTATTATGTTTTTACCTTATATAGAATCTATAAACTAGAACTTAGTTGGTTCAGATCATTTCACTTCTATCAACAAAAACTTGAATGAACCTCAACTTAGACACATGAGTGTTTTACTTTAATTAGTTGTTAGTTTTCAACTAGCTTTCCATTTTGCCCTCACCCGACTTGCCAATGTTGGTTGTCCGTTTGGCTGTGCAGGATGTATAAATACGTTAGGTCAAAATGGGGACATTAAATCCGATGCCTAGTTGTAGAGAGAATGCCACTCTTTGGGGAGTTCGTAGTTGGTCTACTCAAAGGCAGAATTTCTGCTCTTTTCCAATAATCCCTCATTCTCAAATTTCCAGACCTTCGTTCTGGACGATACCTATTACAGGACCTAGCTCCCTGTTGTATGTATTTATTGTAAAAAAAAATTGTCCAAATTCCTAACCCGGTAGGGATTTTACAGTAGAGGATACTAGTAAAGAAATATGCATTTCTTGAATTTTGTTACGATGGTATGAACAGAACAGAACTGTGTGTATGTGTTTGTGTGGCTAGGGTGTAGGTTTATAAGAATAAAAAAAAAGATTAATGATTATTTTCCAGCCAAACGGATCGTTTTATTATATAGAAATATTAGTGTTTACGTGGATTCCTATTTTTTTTAATGAAGGATCGTCACAATATTTACTATTAATTAAGTTATACGTATATATCAATCAGAACGGAATAGATATGAAAATACCAAACATGGTGTACTGCTTCATTAAATGGATACGCTGATCTACGCTGGGCAGTGCATAATGTGAGTTTTTTATCCATATTTCCGATTGTACTGCGTTACCTAATTCACTAGTCAGATTACTCATAATTCTTCGAACTTTTCATCATGTATATAATAATTATCATGAATAAATAACCAGTAAATTTAATATTTTTTAGCATAAAATTATACAGCTAAAATGCTTAAAACCGTTTTCCGTCGGGGGGCTTCGCCCCCCCGAACCCCCTACCAGGGCTCTGCCCTGGACCTACTGGGGGCCTTAAGCGGCCCCCAGACCCCCTGCCTATTGGTGCCTACAGTTGGCTGAATACCTAGCTACGCCCCTGACTGCACAAATGTAAAATTATAGGGAATTTAAAAGAAAAGGTTAAAACCTTAGAAACATTGACGTGAACACAGTTCATATTTAGAGCATAGAATCCTTTGTTGCATTTACATAGACATAACATATTATAAAAACATCATAATACTAATTTGACGAAGAAACCTTGTGGAAAATGGAAAAATCAATGCAGCCAAAACACAAAGCAGGGCTAGCAAAATACCTGAGCATCTGATATTACGAAAATTCGATGCAACTATAGTTGACTTATGTTCATTTTCGTAAATACATAGAAGATATAGGTGAAAACCGTCAAGGATTGGATTAAAATTACTTCAAATATAGCCACAGCAAAATGTCTTGAGGTATTCTAGTCCCAAGGGACCCAGCACATCTTGCAAATAATTTCAACCAATTGTTTTTAAGAGTGGAGCGAATTTTTAGAAAAGAAGTTCACAAGAGGGGTGATTTTAACAAGTTTGGGGTTAAGATTGCGTGAAATGCAATCCTAACCCAATGGTACTGACTTGATATCTTTATCTTCCAAGGTTTACCACTACCTTAGAAAGTTCAAACATAATAGTGCAGTGATGTGATCATTATGATGATTAAATCCAGTCACTGTCAGACAATGCAATGTGGTATAAAATGACAGTTAAAAAAGTAAACCATTATAGGTCAAAGTACGGTCTTCAACACGGAGCCTTGGCTCACACAGAACAACAGTCTATAAAGGGCCCGAAAAAAATACTTGTGGAAACCCAACAGTTTAAAATATATATATACAACTCGTCTAAACATCAACCCAACAATGTTAGATCTGTAAATTTGCTTTCGCAAATTTTTGGTTCTTCCCTCGCCGGGATTCGAACCCATGCTACTGTGATATCGTGACACCAAATCGCCTGCATATATATATAGACGAGTTGTATATATATATATATATTTTTTTATCTTACCTCCTATACATTTCCAGGAATATGATTGGTTAAAAGCGTCCGCGTGCAAACCGTGTATATTTGATATTAGGTTAGTGGGGAGGCGGGGCTTATCTCATACACTGTTAGTAGTGGAGTTACGTCCCTTTATATTCCTTATCAGGTAAGAAGGGGGCGGGGCTTATTTCATACACGGTTAGTAATGGTGTTATGTCCCTTTGTAAAAACAAAACGGTACTGAGAAAAATTCTTAAAAGTTCTAACAGACGAAGAAATTGATGATTAAGATTGAAACAAATTCATAAAACACATTTAAACCTTACAAGTCGTTATTGTTGGCATCTGTTTTTGTAGGATCAATGGAAGTATTTTCTTAGCGCTAACAGTATTGAAGACTTGCTCATTTTGAGAATCACTAGTCTTAATTTCACACGTTAAGATAGTCGGTGAGATAAATTCGTTACATAGTGTGCTAGTGACGTAATACGGTATATATGGGGTCAGTAAATTCCATATGGGGATTCGAGCTTCGCTCTCACCCCATATGGAATTTACTGACCCCATATATACCGTATTAGGTCACTAGCACGCTATGTAACTAATAATATATATAAACAAGAAACGAGAAACACTTATGAACAAATCAATAAACGACAACTTCTTAACATCAGAATCCTGACTTAGAACAGGTGGAAACCATGGCAGCCAAGACTACCAAGTGATCGTCATACAAATGCACGTGAAATATTTGCAACTGAACGTAAAGCAAACAACAATCGACCAATCAATCAAATAGTCATGGAATTGAACAAAATGGCAGAGATAGGTTACCTGCAAAAGTTAAATTTTGTTTGTTTTCGTTTAACCGTATTTCATTGATAAATGTACTCAGTTTTTAGTGGTCACTATAACTTCTCACTTAACACTGAGCGCAGCAGTCTCAAATAAAACACAGGGTGCTGCTAAACCCATGAATATTTGTAATGTTTATTGGTCAAATAAACAAACTTGTATATCTAAATCAGTTGATCTGTCAGTTTATACTTGTAAAAAGTATATAAGCAAACAATATATACCGCGAGTCTTTGCCAAGACTTTCTTGCACGATTCCAAAATGAAATTCAAGACAAATTGACCGTTGGTGCATGTCAAACGTTTTCAAAGATAATGAACTACTAATGTATGCTATGTTGACCATCCTTTTGTTAGCATTTATTTTCTCCTAAATATATAATTAGATATAAGAAGATGTGGTATCAGTGCCAATGAGTCAATTCTCCATCTAAGTCACAATTTGTAAAAGTAAACTATTTCAGGTCGGAAGTTTTTAAACGTATGTTAGACACATTGGGAACCGAACGTTTCTTTTTTATGTAAATGTATTCTCATGCCGAATTACTTTACGCCAGTCTTTGCCATACAAATGGGCGGGCCTAAAACTAACTTGTAAATTAATTAGAAAGACCAGCAATTTTAACTAGAACTTAAGACTAGTAAAATGTTAACAAATGTGAAATTTATACTTTCCTATGTCATATACTACAGCCACCAGACATTTCTATCGGTGAACCCAGGCCAACTGAAACTAGTGAATTTGAACGAAAACCATTTTTCTGACAGGTGCTGAAAACTCTTAAACAATGAGTTTGATGTTTGTGTCTTCATACCAAATTGCAAGGTTATATCATTGTGGATGGTTATAACGAGGGGCTCCATTCATATTCCATAAAGCAAAGGACAAAAGACAGATTTATAAATAATCAATTTTATTTCGATTGCTTTTATTGCACACATCCGGCCCTGATTATCACTGCACGGCTAGACTTGACAGTTCTAGATCGAAGTCAGTTTCTATCGTTTCTCCTTAATATTATTATTCATTTACAGGTTTAAGTACACAGCCGCAGGCTGCTATTTGGCTATATAAAGTGGCTATCTATGCTATAAAGTAAAGAAGTTTGATAGAAGAAGAAAAAGATAGATATCAAAACATATATTTGTTTACAATTCTACAAAAATAAGAATAGTCACAAGCACGCGTATGGAAAACATTCTTGTAAAACATTTTGATGATCATGTGGAATTGAGTCATGCGAATGATTTAATTTATTAACGATTCCTAATGTGGGAAATGTTTATAAATCTTCGTCACTTGCAGCTTGAGCCTCTGTTAATTCATATTTCTTTTCAATTCCTACGATTCCACAGTCAATAATTTTTACGCTTTTCTTTGGAACAGCTGTTCTGGAATCGGCTGGTACTTCACCAATGGTTCTGATCACATCCTACAAATCAAACGAACACATATTAATACTTTATTCAAGTAATTATCAGTAATATATAGCTGACTATGCCTTTTATAGCTGACTATGCGTTATGGGGTTTGCTCGTTGTTAAAGGCCGTACGGTGACCTATAGTTGTTAATGGACAGTTGTCTCATTGTCAATCATACCACATCTTCTTTTTATATTAAGCAATTTTTATCTATAATCATTTTTATGCATAGAAGAAGCAAACGCGGATGTCATAACCGCAAAATACAAAGAGATGTGGTAGAATTGCTAATGCCGAGACAACTCTCTACCAGAGACTAAATGACATAGAACTTAGCAAATAATCTTTTTTTTTATTTTAATGCTCAATTGTTTAGATGAACCACATATAATCAAAAAGGCGCAAACCCTCTCTTAATAACTCAAAACAGTTGTGTAACAAAACAACATACATAAATACTATACAGATAAGTTGCAGAAAAACATCTAACATAAACAGGCTGCATGGACATGGTATGGCATTTGTACACCCGAAATACAGTATTCATTGAAAAAGAACAATTTACATATCTAAAATCTTGAGAATAACGGAGACTTACCATTCCTTTAATAACTTTTCCGAATACAACATGTTTTCCGTCCAACCATCTTGCTTTGTTGAGGAGAATAAAGAACTGTGAGCCGTTTGTGTCTGTTCCATGGTTAGCCATGGATACGTATCCGGCGGCTTTGTGGCTGATATCGAAGTTTTCATCAACAAATGTTGGTCCATAGATACTTTCACCTGGTAAAAATACAGCAGATATCAAAACGTGTTTCATTTTATATATTACTTCCAAAATTATCAATCGTCCTTTAAACAAAGTGGGGTATGCATCAAATTTTGAAAAAAGTTAATGGTCTGTATACGGAATGTTAACTGTCGACACTATATTAATTTTTCAAGAAATAGACAAAGTTTTATATATTTCAATTTTATTTTATTTTTTAAAGTTATTATTATTTAGTGTAACGGTCATATGACACTTGATAGCAACGTAATGGCTTATAAATGTATTGCTTGCCAGAGTCCTTGAAGGAAGTCAAAATGCAATATTTTTCAGGAGAATAAAAATACTAACCTCCGGTTCCATCTCCAATAGTAATGTCACCCATTTGAATGATAAAGTCGGGAACAATTCTGTGAATTGGTGATCTTTTGTAACTCAATTGTTTCTTCTGTAAAAAGAAAAATAAATGCAAATAAATATAAAAATAGTAATATGTGGTATCATTGCCAACGAGACATCTATCCAGCAGTGTTGAATGAAATGGATGTAAGCAAATATTGGCCAGCATAGTATTGTTATGCAGGGGGCTCTTAAACTATTTCTTGGTAAATTTATTTTCTGAGTGTGGTGTCATAATATTCATATCATTTTATCTTCCTAAAATTAGCCTAAAATTTTATAAATATATATTTCTATACATGTACATCTTCTAAAAACTATTTTGATTTCATCTAAAAATAGCAGACATCTTTAATGCTTTATTTTCTTAAGTTTATTTTTGATGTCTTTTTCATCAACTAAGAGGTTGTATTTCAGTTTGGCTACGTGGCTGTGCAAATTATATATTGACTGACACATCTGCTACGCCTTAACAACAAAGGATTGAAGCCCAAGTCTATAAATTCTATAAACCCATTGATTAAAAATATGTTTATTATTTGGTCTATCAAGATATGATCTATGCGCAACATGTTGTTTTATTGGAGAAAAGATCTGAATTTTTTTCAATACATCAACGCTTTTTGTAGATTTAAACATGATTAATTGAATTTTATCGGGCAAAACGATTGTATTGGAATTTTAATCAAGACATTTCAATTTACAAGACGACGGGTTTTTTTCAATTTGGATTGGTTATTAGCGCTTTTTTTACTTGTAATATTCTACTTTAAATAAACCTTGAATTATGTATAGCATTAGCTATAACTACTAAAGTGATATTAAAAAGTAAAAATTATCGGCAATACCTATGCATCAAAGTTGACCGTTCAACGTCCAATACTAAACCAAATGCATTTTCAAGACAAGAACATGTCAATGCGATAGAATATGAACCAGACAGACCGAGACGGAAAATAAATGTTCTGTTTCACAAGGTAACGGTTCGATGAAAGAAATGTCACCTTACTCAGACACTATGTACTGACTCCAAGACGACTAGTCTTTGTTCTTATTAATTAATTCCACATGTTTAGCGGAGTAGAAGAAAAGTCCAATTTTCAAGTCAGCTTTCGTTTGCAGTGACAAAACCTGTGGTCTGTTTATTAATTAACTAGCTTTTTAACAACTTTGGGTGAATTGTTTTGAAGTATTAAGCATATTACATTAGAAAAGCAATAGATGTATTTCTGGTAGGCATTTTGAATACGAAAGCGTCCTAATTTTAGTATTCCAATATGAGATAATATCAAACTTACTGTTCCTCTTTTGTAACCTTTAGCTAGTGACTGGAAGTTCATTGAGGTCATGGGACATTTATCTCCGAATACAGCCACAACAAATCTGCCTCTATAGTCCTCTCCTAATCCATCATGATCCTTAACCTCTACATCAAACCAGATTTCCTCTGTTACTGTGTAGTTTTTGTGAGCATTTGCAAGTGAGAAGAGCACTGCAATAACTGATGCTAAATTTAACCAAGCTGCCATGACGGGCTGAAAAAAGTCATGGAAACGATTAGTATTTCTACCATCTTTTTCCTATGGTATATTATCAATAAGACTTGAACTCAAAGAGACAGAAGTAACACTTTTATTTAGAAAAAAAAAAGATATGCAATACTATTTTTTAAGAACATTTCAATACTGTTGCAAATTAAATAATCAAAATTTTAAAACTGGTATTAGTATATCAGAGAAAAAGAAAAGAAAAAAATGCTGTCGGTAGCAATTTTGAAATTAAATAGCATTAATGAAAGTAACAGTTTACCTTGGAAAATTTTACTTAAATTTCGTTGTATAAAAAAATTACCAATATATAAAAGACGATATTAATACTAAATTGTCAATTCAAATTGATATCTTTTTAATTTCATTTTATTTCGTTCATATATGTAAAAATAATTAAATAAGAATACCAATTACTAATAAATTATTTTTATCATTTTGAAATTTGATTACTGTAGAGAAAAATTAAGCCTACCTGTTTTTTTCTTTCTATCCTTGAGGACAAGATAAGATGACAGTTAAATGACAAAGTGAACGCATCAATGTTCGATTCCTTCTTATAAGGAAAAGAATCGGCCACGAAAACGACTACATCACAACGAATCAGTGTCCAAACATCTGTTACGAGGAGTCAATAAAAACATATCCGATCGGTACACGTTCCGAACTAAATCAAAGATGCATGTGGCAAAGAATAAACGTGGCAAACTGTTCATTTAACCCAGCAATTTGTCAAATTATACTTATAAGTTTGAACGAGTAAAGTTATTTAGTCTCAGAAGAAACAAATATAGTGAGACTAAGACTACTAAACGGAAATCATTATAAGTTTGTCAATATTAGAAATCATAGAAATTTTCTGTAATCCCCAATTACAAATTTGTGTATTATAATCCCATTTAAAGCAAGAATGACTTTTTATGTTTTTTATTGACGCAAATTGATATTCTGGAATCCACTCAATTTCATTTCAATGGTTACTATTTTATGCTATCAATATATTTATATGTACATTCTGTATTCTTTGGATTCTCATAATCCTTCTTTAATATGGATAAAATAGTTTGCAAAACT